>JACCPG010004584.1:0-15328 GCA_016069955.1 Drepana arcuata | reverse complement strand
CCTAAATCTTAGGCACATGTGTCCTATGTATGTAGATATTTCTTCGTATGTCACTGAACTCCTATTAAAGAGCTGGACCGATTTTAATGAAATTTTCTGTGTGTCTTCAGGTGGATTCGAGAATGGTATTGATTCTGATTGATGATTGATTATTATTTGAGTGATCGTGTTCCCGGAAATTTTGTTTTTTCAGCCGGGCGAAATCTTGTTCTTTTTCTTCTTTACTACTCTCAGCTCTACTTTCAGCTTCGCCCGGATTCAGCTTTCGCATTCAATAAATATATATATATATATATTTATTTATTTATGCTTACGCCTTCACGTTGTCACCTAAAATATATTATATATCCAAACGAAATTATTATATTGACACGTAATAAGTCAAATTCATTGAAAGGAAACCCGTCGGCCCAGGAATTGCGTGGTAAAATTGCGTCCAAAATTTATTACAAGCACCTTTTTCATGAAGCCGCCCATATTTCGACTACACAATGGGCGGTATTTCAGCTTTTATACTATTCTACTTCCGGCTAAATGGAGAAGTTGCTCTTGCCTCTCTCCGAATCAAGATGAACATTGCAGAAAAACCTACTGTAAATATTTCCTATTTCAATAAATATATATGTAAATGTAAATAAATCCTGGGACAATTCCACACAAATTGACATAGCCTCAAATTAAGCAAAGCTTGTGTTATGGTAACACGACAACTATACATTTACTTATATAGATTGATATATACATAAAAACATAGGGACATCCAAGACTTAGGCACAAATACTTGTATTCATCACACAAATATCTGCTCTCAGCGATCGAAACCGCGACCTCAAGTTTGCAGTCAGGAGCTCTAACCACTAGACCAGACGGTCGACGGTTTAAGTAGATGAAGATGTTTAGCTTGCACATTCAAACCCTGATGGTCGGTACTTACGAGTACAGTGTTACCAGAAACTTTACTGCAAAGGAAAACACTGTAGAAATCAATGACCAACTAAATGTCAGCGAGATCTGTCACCTTAACATATTATAGTAATTTTATTTCAAAGACGTACTTAAGACGGCGATGGACTCGTTGGGGTTGAAAACGACAAATATTATGAATATAAATGTTTGTACAGTACAGTGATTAGTCACACCACTAGCTTTACGGTGAAAGAAAACATCGAGAGGAAACCTGCATACGTCTGAGAAGAAATTAAAAAAGGCGTATGTAAAGTCGTGCTTGAGTAACGGCGATGGACTCGCCATCTGTCACGTTGACACCTAATATACCTCTGGCGGAAAGTGGGTGTGTGGGTATTACTTATACACCTCTGCCTACCCCTTCGGGGACCCTTGTGGGAAGGCGTGAGGATATTGTTTATTATTATAAATGTTTGTGAGGATGTTAATCGATCACGGCAGAACGCCTGAACGGAACTGGATGAAATTTCGCACAGAGATAAGATTTGTATCTGGATCAACACATAGGAATATGATTTATTCCAGACGAAAACTCCTCATATGAAATCAAAATTTACACGAGGGAACTGCGGGGCAAAGCTAGTATATTTTAGAAATATTGTATACATTACAACCTTTGTAACCTGATAGGTTCCTTAACGCAGCTCTAAGCTCAATACAGCAACCCAGTCTCTAGACTACCTAGCCATAATGGCGTAGTCCTAACACTCGCGCCTTTCCACAGGGTGCCAACGTGACAGATGGTGAGTCCATCGCCGTTGCAACGCAAAGCACAACTATACATACGCGTTTGAATTACTTCTGAAGGTTTCCTCGTGGTGTTTTCCGTCACCGTAAAGCTCGTGGTGTGACTAATTCCTGTACTTAAGTTTAGAAAACTCATCGGTACAGTCGGAATTTGAACCTGCGATCTTTGTGTCGCAGGCAACTACTCGAACCACTCGGCCACCACGGCTTCAAGTCCTGACACGTGCACATAAAAAAACGTAACAACCACAAACCTCGGTAATGGAAACCCGCTTTCATTTGTGAGAACGCATAAAAAATGGACGTCAAAGCAAGCCTCTAACATAGGTGGCTAGTTTAAACATTTATCGTGTTGTGAGCTGTTTTTGCACGTAGCTGTCCGGCTGGGATGAAATGTGCTTTATTGTTTGGTTGCTCTTTGCTTGTAGCTCCTACTGCGTCATAACTATATCTTCCGTGACAATAGAGCTTATATTCCTTTCCAGGCTCTTAGGAATATTTCACAGAGCCTAATGAGAATCGGTACTCATAACATAAAAAAATCAATTCCAATAAATGTACGTGTGAAAGAACTTATTTGAGATAGGTTTTATGAACATGTATTTTTCTCTTCTTGATGAATAATGATAAGGAATGACGTCATCAATTCGGAAGATTTTGTTAAAAATGATGCATGATTTTTTTTTAACAAATACTGTACTCGAAAAGCAAACTATCCCTAAACTAGGCAGAGCTTATTGTACTTATTGACGTGTAGTATATCTTATAAAAACTGAAGAACTCCAAACACCGATTCAGCAACAAAAAATCCCCTTTAACTACAATATAATTTTATAATAAATACTTAAAGGATGACAACTTTGTGGATTACGAACACGAAAGAGGTATATGTAAGTCTAGAAAGAACGGCACTCTATTCTCTCTGCCTACCCAGTTAGGAACTCGACATGATGAAAGGTCTTCGCGGTTTCGTCCGCAAAAAAATTTATTTTGTTTCTATTAGTCCAGCTAATAATCAACCTCTGCCTAATTTCATCCAAATCCGTCCACTAGTTTTTACGTGAAAGAACAAGCATTCCCAAAAACTTTTGTAGGTTTTCTAAGGGGTCTTACAATTGCAAGCCATCAATTTTAAGAGTGTGAAAAAGACAGATTTAAAGATATACATACATGTGTCCCTTTCCCCCATGATGGCAAAGTAGTAACTGGGCTTTGCGGTGATGAGCGCAATATAAATTATCAATGAACTTTATAGACATCCAAACTTTGCCGTTCTGAATAATCTCGCAATACCGTTTATGAAAGTCATACCTTTTGTTTTGTTTCGAAACAAAGTGTTTCTGAGTTATTGCATTTTAAAGCGGAGGTCTCGAAACTTACCACTTTGTTCTTGAATTTGTGAATCTTTAAAGGTACTTTGATTACAGAATACTTGGTTACTGAGAATGAAGGATACCCATGAAATGTACCCATTTATTATTCCGTGTACAAGCAGTAAGGAGGTAAGGTATTAAAGTAAGTGCATTTTGTTGTAAATAATAATATGTTTTCTGAATACTCTGTCCTTTGTGTATAATCATCATGGTACCGATAGCGAGGGAGTTTAGCTATCATATCAAATATCTAATAATAGGGCAACTAGTTTATAGCTAACAGACTAGCTGGCGACGGCGGGCACGCTGAGGTTCTCTACTGAGGTTCGTTATAAGGTTGTATATTGCTGGTTTAATTACTAGTTATAAAGACGATGCGGCAGAGAACTGGCGTGTCACATGCGTGGTTTTGATTCGAAGCAAATACTTTTTTATTTATCAGACCTGTCTGCATATATGCAGTAAAACTACATATTATAAAACAAAATAAAGACCCTTGCCGCGTCAGGTGGCGATGAACTCAAAAATTACTGAATGGATTTTCATGTGGTTCATGTGGTCTTTAATCGACTTCAAGTCGACGACTCGATTTCACGGATCGAGTAGGGCTTAGGTGTATTTACTCTCGTCTCTCTTTATTTCTTAACGTGTGTTGTAAAAACACACGTTATTGATAATGTGTATTCCATCGAAAACATATTAGTAAAATATGGCAATAGCAAAAGAGTGTATACACCCGTGCGTGTTTACAGATTTCCTTGAAATTAGGGATCGTCTAATAGATACGTGTGTATCGCTTGTACTGGATTACAGTACTTACAGATCGCAAGTTCGAATCCCGACTGTACCAATGAGACTAAGGTACAGTGACTAGTCATACCACAAGCTTTACGGCGAAAGAAAACATCGAGAGTAAGTCTGCATACATCTGAGAAGAGTAAGGCGATTGACTCGCTTTATGTCACTTTGGCACCTAAAAATATATCTCTGGTGGAAAGGGTATAGGGAATAGGTAATACTATACACCTCTGCCTACCACTAGCGTCCCCCCTAGTGGGAAGGAGTATAATATTTTTATAGTTGAAAACATACCCTTCTAAGTGTTTTTCATTATTGTTCTTGTCACGTCCTCACGACACAGCCGATTGAACGAACGATTTGATCAAACGATTATTGTTATTTTTATAGTTTGGCCCTTTATAGATAAGGTTGAAAATAGCTTGCACTTTAACATTCCAATAGTTATACAATAAAAGTTATTGCAGAATTCGATTTCACTGAAACAACTAAAAGGTTTAAAGAGAACGACAACCTCGGATTTTAAATTTGTAAAACGCGCCCTGTTTCTTCCACGCGATTGAACACATGCTCTTTGAGAATCACTTTCGTTTCCATATAAATAAGCCTTTATGTAGGCATGTAGACGTTTGCATGAGATCGAGGGAACGTAAATATTTTTTCAAATATATAAAACCAACTGAACTCAATAAAAAACATTTGTAAGAATGTCTTTAATTTATTAAGAAATCAAGTAAACGATAAAGCAAGATTGTCTTTTGCGATGCAAGCTTTAAATCGTTACCGTTAATGTAAAGACCTTTTTAAATTAACAAACTGTTGCAATAAAATAATGGTACTATTATATCTTCACGCGTTCCCAAAAGCCTCCATAAAAGGTGTACGAAATATTTTTGTATTTTCTTCTCAAACGCGTTTACCGAGGATATTTTCCTCGGACGTAACGCTTTTAATGAGATAAATTACTGTATTTTAAAAACAGAAAATCTCATTGGTAGAAACCGCTGAGATATGAGACTACAAACAATGGAATATCGTAAATAAATACGAGTCCAGAGTAACCAAGTAACAGGATATTTTATTGCAGTTCAATTAAGGAATTGTTTCGTTACGATCGAGAGGGCGTTGGTCCAAGTATTTTTCATTAGTATTGCAGGACGCAATTCGGTAATTCTTTGACTATTATTTCTTTCTGTACTAATATTAGAATGAGGTTGAATTTGATTGTCTGAATGTATGAAACACTACTATATGATCTTGCCCTAATGACCTCAAGTGACTTAATATTTTACATTGTAAAGTTAATGTAAAAACGCCACGGGTTCCTCTCGATGTTTTCCTTCACCGTAAAGCTCATTGGTTCATTGGAACTGTTGGAATTCGAACTTACAATCTATGGGTTGCAGGCAACTAGGTACACAAATCACTCGGCCACCACGGCGTTTTTACTGTCGTTTTTATCTCGAAATTATCCTTCACCGTAAAGCTCGTGATGTGATAAAGCACTATGCTTACTTAAGTTGAGAAACAAATCGACCCGAACCGCCGGCGATCGTTCTTGGATTGATTTTGTTACCAGTTTTTCAGCTATAGCCGAAAAATGCAATTTTGATTTCATATAACCGAACTGAACTGATTCGATAAAATCCGGCCACCGGCCCTTTCTGAAAATGTATTCAATTAATATTTATGATAAATTGGAAATTCTGAAGTTGTCCTGTTTTTATTACGTCGAAAAAGTATTTTTTTATTTCGTTCGTATAACATTGCTCTTTTAACAGGAACTATAGTTGGTGTAAATTGTTAAATAAATAAATGCTTACTTAACAAAATAGCTCGGTTTTAATTTATTGTTACTTTTACTTTTGTGCCAACATGGTAAAAGTAAAAGTAAGGGGATATAAGAGTATAAGGGGACCTAAATCGGTATTAAGGGGTAACTTGCCAAAGTCAAAAAAACTTAATACCGATTTAGGTCAAGTAATTTGTCTAGTCTGATTAGTTTGACTAGGTTGGTAAGTTTGGTCCTTTGAATATTGATAATTGTAGCTTTCTACATGGTTGTAATGGATTATCTCAAAAGCTTAACTTTGAACCATGAAATGTACATTCTTCCGGCGTATCTGTATGTATGTATAATGTTGTAAGGTCGCATAAGGGTTAATTTAGGCTTTGGCATCGTTTTCGATGAAAGCATCATATTTAACCAATGTTACCAATTTTTTATTTACAATAAATTGTTAAATTATGTATTAAAACCTTTTCATGTACATCTCTACTACTACTTGTGAAAGCCGCAAGAAAATACTTTCAGTAGTTTTGAAGTTATTGCGAATATACAGATAGACGCGGGAGACATTTCTTGGTGAATAACCAGACTGTTTCTCCCAGCTACAAGTATCATTAAATAACATACATACAGTCCCTAACGGGGTAGGCAGAGAGTATAGAGCGTCAGTTCTCTCTTGACTTACATACCTCTTTCGCTACGTCCACATTCATCAAACGTGGCCTTCCTCTACCTCTTCTTGCTCACACTTTTGCTTTGTATATCTGTTTCGTCAATCTTTCTTCACTCATCTTATCTATGTGTTCAAACCAACGTAACATGCCTTTCTTCATCTTTACATCATTCACGCCAGTTGATTTATGAATCTCTTCATTGCGGTTTCGATCTAATATCGTTACTCCGCACATTTTTCGAAGAGATCGCATCTCAACTGCATTCAAGCTATTTTCATACTTCCTCTGACATACCCAGGATTCGCTGCCATACAATAAGGTAGGTACCAATATCGCGTTGTGGACGTATCATTGAGGAGTATTCCATAGGGACGCCAGAGAAACCAATTATTTGTCCTAAATCGTGTTATTGTTAGAAATTAAATTATTTATTATTGTTTGAAGACCACCTGCACGTATGTTATATGATTTCCCCGAAGACTGTGAGGGTGCCCATAGCCATCGCTGGAAGAAACTAAACTACGAACGAGTCATGATTAAAACTAGTGGACCAATGTTGTATCGATTCTTCAAAAAAATACCAAACAACTTGTTCTAATAATCTTGTGACGAGTAAGACCTTGAAAATGAAAAAACAAAAACATCAATCACTAGTAAATTGTTAAAGATACACTTTAGAAAAAGAAACGTAATGGAGGTTATATATTATAAATAGATATATACTTACCTAACTACTCGAAACCGACGAGCATGTATGAAGAGACTGATGAATGTGGACGAAGCGAAAGAGGTATGTAAGTCTAGAGAGAACTGGCGCTCTATACTCTCTGCCTACCCGGTTAGGGACTCGGCGTGATGATATGTATGTATGTACCTACATACATATCAACCTACCTAAAATTTCATCGGAAAAAGTTTACTGACGGTAAAACCACATCGAAATCCGTTGAGTACTTTTCGAGTTTTTTTTGTGTGTTGGCTGTGAATGTGTTAGCAGCATAATAATCCTCCCCCCTCCCCAAGGAGCTCATTACTAGAAACCTTATTCACCGCGTAGGAACACAACACCAAACATACTGTTATTTGGTTACGGACTTCTATAAGGTGGAGGTCCTGCCCCAGTCGGGTAGATCCAAATTCGAACGGGAAACCCGTTATGCCCTACCTCTCTTTAATTTTCTCTTTAATCTTTTAATGCATTAAGGTCGACTGATGCGGCAGAGCGATTTTGTTTTATAATGAGTATGCAGTGATTTCGTGGTTGCCTAATATAACCTAATTGACTTAAATGAGTAACTTGCCACAGGAACGTGTCCTAAATGTCAAATGGGGTCAGTGATCCCATTTGCGTGGCCAAATTATTGTAGATTAACAAGCGAATTTAACAAGATGTTAACAGCTGGAAGGGGCATATTTAACAAACAATCGATTTGATTCTATTGTAGACATTGCACATATCATATGTCCAAATTCTTAAATTGAGGTAAAGTTTTATAAATTGAGGTAAAGGTATACAAATCTGTCCCAAAAAAAACTATAAAATTATTATGGCAATATGACCTTACTTACCATGACGATGTATAGTCATCATATACTTCAGGTTTAATATTCGATCTCAGTTCAATAGCCTTCGCACTTGGCAAGAATCATATCCGGGCGCATCATTATGCATCAGCAGATAATATCCGCCACGTGTATCCCTACCTCTATTTGCAATAGGGCTCTACGCAGTGATGTATCCTTAAACCAGTCAAGGTCCGCGTGATTCAACCGCTTCGAGCCGGTTTTCGTTTCGATCACTAGACCTTTAGAAACCAGATTAGTATTTCTTAAGTCAACCTACAAACTTATAATTAGAATCTTCGTTTGTTTCCGAAGAAAGGTCGGCCCACGCTAGGTTTGTTCTGATTGCTATAGTACTTCACTAAAACTTTCTCATCCGATTCATTTTACGCAAGCCCTTGGTGGGATTTGCAACTTGTAATAATTATTTAATTCAGAAAAATATTATTATAGCTTCATGGTTTGTGCAGGAGTGCATAAGAAAATATTGGCGAAACGACACTCTTTATGTCGGAGACATATATAGATGCCAACGTGACGGATAGCGTTTACGAATTTACCTTTTTTTCTTTTGAACGTATACGGGTTTCAAAGTTAAGTTTTTCTACACCATGAAGTGTTGTGGTGTGACAAATTACTGTACTTCTAATTGTATTCAACTCATTGATACAGACCTTCGAGCTTGGAAATTTCACTACTGATATACATAACAGCTTTTGCCGGCAAAAGACAAAGCTATAGTAATAAATACGAGAAGAGTATACTATTGATTTTCACACTTCCAAATCCTTTTGTACTCCTGGCGCCGAGACTAGAGACTAATATCTCACGCCCTTCACGTTCAAAGAGACGAATTATCCCAGCGTGCTCTCATGGGAGAACTAAGTCGATCCTAATTACAGTATCGATTCACCAAACAGTTATTTAGCGCAATACAAATTGCTTTTATCAAGACCATTCAGTATATTTGTGGCTAAGTCTTAATGCCTTATCTGACCCTTGGTCTCTCCAGGGAATTCTTCGTTGGACGGGTACGATACACTTCTATGGATTTGTAAAGTAGATTGAATAGGGTACGTTTTTCTCGGATTTTTATTTCCTATGGTTTGTACATAAGCCATAAACTGGACTGCCATAATTATTATTTGTGCGGGACGCCAAACTCGACCCAAAGCGCTACACCATTTTGGACGCTGTCAAAGTTACTTGAAGTTCAATTCAAAGATCTATTATTATCGTAAAGTTAAATACGTCGTCGTGTCGTAAATTTACATACACACATACATATCATCACACCGAGTCCCTGTAGGCAGAGAGTATAGTGCGCCAGTTCTCTCTAGACTTAAATTTTCGCTTCGTCCACATTCATCAGTCTCTTCATACATGCTCGTCGGTTTGATCGCGTGGAGATATTTAGATTTGGTACAGTGTTCGTTCAGGATCAATCTGTATATCTATACGTATGTTGCTTTATGCAGGCTGTGCTAGGCATGATAATATATCGACCACAATGCGCGACTATTGAACCGTGAAAATGTCTCGTTGACCGCTGCTGTCATGTGCATTCAATTAGGATGTGTTTGTGTTCGCTATTCTGTATATGTATACACAGGATATACCTACTTAAGGTGCAGTAAATATTTATATTACTGAACTAAAGTACAGTGATTAGTCACATCACGAGCTTTACGGTGAAGGAAAACATCGAGAGGAAACCTAGATACGTCTGAAAAGCAACTCAATGGCGTATGTATAGTCGTGCGTAAGTAACGGCGATGGACTCACCATCTGTCACGTTGGCACGTAAAAATGTCTCTAGCGGAAAGTGGATGTGTGGGTATCACCTATACACCTCAGCCTACCCCTTCGGGGACCCATGTGGAAGGCGCGTAACCAGTTCCGCGCAAAACGATATAGTACAGGCCCAGTCTAATTTCGTTCTATTCCGTTGGCTTTGTGTAAGATGTCCAGATTATAAATATATCCTCATGCCTTCCCACAAGGGTCCCCGAAGGGGTAGGCAGAGGTGTATGGGTAATACCCACCAATGTCCAGATTATTATTATTGAAAAAGTTGCATACACTTAACCCGTCAAATGCGCACGTAACAAATGGGCGCAATAATAAGATACGTCTGTCCTGTCATACTTGAAAAAATATCCGGTGAGAGATGCGCCCTCATTCTACTTCACCTTTTTATTATGAAAACCGTTTTGTATAATATTAACGCCATTGTTTGTAACATATTTGTAACGTATTTGAATATGTTATAGAGACTAGAAAAGATGTATTCTTCCAAAAAGGAAGAGTTTTATTCTTTGGTTTTACGAGTAGGTACGCTGATTGCCACAGTAATATTTTTTTTAAATTTCCATATATATATTTTTCCCTCAGTCGTTATGTAGATTTTTTAATTAAAAACCAAAAAAATGAAGGAACAAAAACAGTGAAAAGAAATCAATAATAATGTAATCAAGACCAACTAGAGCATAGACAACGATGCTTAACGGCACTTCCGAGCGGGGTGCGTTGTCCCTCCAGTCATCACCTGTCAAAGTCACTACGTCACCCGTGCGAGCTTCGCCTAGTCCCGTGAGGGCGCCACCGTCGCCACTAAAATCTTCTCTATCGAGTGGTCGGCAGCGGTCTCCCAGGCGCTGTCAGTTCGCCGCTCCCGTAGAGGATTCTAGAGACAAGTGTGGGACATCGTGGCTATGTCGACGTGGCGCTGGGATCGGGGAGGAATCCGACCCGGAGAGATCGCCGGGCCCGAGTGTGCCCCTGTCGCAGGGCTGCGAAGAGTCGACGCCGCCTCCTAAGAACTGCTTCCGACTTGTTATGTTGGGGTGAGTAATTATATATTTGTTTTTTTTTAATAAACAAAAAAGGCTATCGCTTAGGTAAGGTCGCCTTTAGGTGTAAACGCGCTTGCACCCCGCATGTATTCGAACATCTATTAAGGGGTATAGTATGAAGGTCGGTGTATTAGGTTCAGAAAACTCATTCATACTGTCGGGATTAAAACATGCAATCTTGGTGTAGCAACTACTCGAATCACTTCTCCACCACGGCTTCAGCTGTGTAATAAGACCCTAATTTCGACAGATTACATATGTATATATGTATATCCAGTAATTATATAGATATATATATATATATATATATATATATATAGCACACTACGAGCTTTACGGTGAAGGAAAACATCGAGAGGAAACCTACATACGTCTGAGAAGAAATTCAAAGGCGTATGTATAGTCGTGCTTGAGTAACGGCGATGGACTCGCCCTCTGTCACGTTTGCACCTAATATACGGAAAGTGGGTGTGTGGTTATTACCTATACACCTCTGCCTACCCCTTCGGGGACCCTTGTGGGAAGGCGTGAGGATATATATATACATATATTGTAAATTAGTTTATTAATGTTATTATTATTACAAATTTCTTTTAACATCATATTAGTTTACCTACTGTAAGGATGTTAAGATGTGTGTAAATAAATAAATAAAAAAAATAAATGAATAAATGTATAAAGCTACGTGACAGATGTTGAATTCTCCATCTTTAACACGACGTACGTACGTGTTTGAATTTGTTTTCAACTTTTTACGGCGTTTTCGTGTCGTCACTGTACTAAACACAATGTACAATGTACTAAACAGGCAGTATATTAATGTTAGTACTCAATTCAATACAATTTATGTAGAGTAAAAGGGTTCCATTTAATTATAATACACTAACTTAAGTGTAACAAGTAATAAACTAGGTGAAGAGTATACAATGGGAATTTTTTTCTTAAGCGCGGTATCGACATAAAATGAACCAATATCAACTTTACTGTTATTGGCAAAAAGAAAATTCTATGACTTAAATAGGTTGGGAATGACGTAAATTTTTTATCGTGTACTTCGGAAACTGAGGACTACTTGACTATTCAATGTGAATATTGCAAGGTAGGTTTTTATGTCCGCTAGCACTTGCGGTTTGCAACTCTGCGTTTTATTAGACGCGCTATTATCATCTACGTGTTCCGACGCAGGAGCACTAAAAAACTATTTATATATATAACAATAATAATAATAATATATCCTCACGTCTTCCCACATGGGGGGACCCATGTGGGAAGACAAGACAAGACAAGAAGGGGTAGGCAGAGGTGTATAGGTAATACCCACACACCCACTTTCCGCCAGAGGTATATTAGGTGCCAACGTGACAGATGGCGTCCATCGCCGTTACTCAAGCACGACTATACATATTTGCCTTTGAATTTCTTTTCAGACGTATGCAGGTTTCCTCTCGATGTTTTCCTTCACCTTCACCTTAAAAACAATTTACTTAAACTAATTTAAATAAAGCAGTGGTGGTCGAGTGGTTCGAGTAATTGCCTACAAAGATTGCAAGTTCGAATACCGACAGTACCAGTGAGTTTTTCTAAACTTAAGTACAGGGAAGGCAATGGACGCCTGTCACGTTCGCACCTAAAATATATATCGGGTGGAAAATGGGTGTGTGAGTACTACCTCTACACCTCTGCCTACCCCTTCGTGGAACCTTTAAAAGATGATCGACTAGACACTCGTGGTAGTCGACTGGCTTAAATAGTTACCAAGAAAGTCAAGATAGTAAGCATAGACGCGTTGTTCCAAATTTAAAAACAGTGGAACACACTTCACAGTGAGTTGAAACAGCGTTAGATTTTATTTTATACAATAAATGTGGCAAACTAGCATACGGCCCACCTGATAAAACCCGCTGTTTACGCTTACAATACTGAAGAATCACTTGCGCGTTGCCACTCTGTGTTCGGAGAGTCTCCGTTTGCTGCCAACACAATATAACAATCCTCCCCAAGGAGCTCATTACTGGAAACCTTATCCACCGCGTAGGAACACAACACAAAACATTGTGTTATTTGGCTACGGACTTCTATAAGGTGGAGGTCCTGCCCCAGTCTGGCAGCTCCAACTTAGAACGGGAAACCCGTTATGCCATACCTCTCTTAATGTACGCATAAGTTTGAAATTATTATTCTTTATTTGAAATTCATCTCATATATTACATTTTTAAATATATATATAAAAAAAAACATATTTAAAAATATAAAATATAGGGGCCCACCGGTATCGGGATCAGGGTCCAAGGTACCGGTGGCTAGGGTCCCAGAGAAAGAAACCTCCTCACAATACGTGCCGTTTCGAGCAGTACTGCTTTCTGTATCAGGCACTTGATCCAACCGTCTAACGCGAGCCTCTTGAGGTGTTGGTCGAGGCTCTTTGCCATTAGGCCATTGGCCGTTATTACTATCGGCACAATGATTGCAGAGTCCACATCCCACATGCTGACAATCTCGTGAGCCAAGTCCAAATATTTTATTTGTTTGTCTTTTTCCGCTTTCACGAGATTCCCATCATGCGGGACAGTAATATCCACAATCATTGTGCGGCGCTCTAATCGATCTATCAGCACTATATCCGGTTTATTAGCGGTTATACACCTGTCTGTGATGATAGATCGATCCCAGTACAACGTGACATGACCATTTTCTAGAACTGGGTCGGGCGAATACTTGTAGTGCGGCACCTCCGAGTCCACAAGGTTATACTTCAAAGCAAGTTGTTGGTGTATGATCTTGGCTACTTGGTTGTGTCTGTGTAAGTACTCACCGTTAGCTAGATGAGAACAACCAGAGATAATATGTCTCAGAGATTCACCCGGGCGGTGGCATGCCCGACAGATGTCAACCGTGCAAATTATTATTATTATTAAAAGTTTTTGTTGCTAAAGTTGCTAAGGACCTCCTACCAGCGTGAAATTTGGTTATCCGCTCGCTTGGGCATTATATTAATATATATAAGCTCATAACCTGCTTTAATAAACGGGCTATCTAATGAAGAAACATTTGCAAATTGGATTAGCACTTCCTGAGATGAGCGCATTTCAACAAACGGTTCGACTAGTTGCCTGCGACACAAAGATCGCAGGTTCGAATCCCGAAGGTACAAATGAGTTTTTCAAAAACTTAACTACAGTGATTAGACACACCACGAGCTTTACGGTGAAGAAAAACATGGAGCTACCTGTATACGTCTGAAAAGTAATTCAAAGGCGTATGTATAGTCGTGCTTAATTAACGGCGATGGACTCACCATCTGTCACGTTGGCACCTAAATTATACTTTCCGCCAGAGGTATAATTTAGGTGCCAACGTGACAGATGGTGAGTCCATGGCCGTTAATTAAGCACGACTATATATACCTATATATATATATACGTTTTTTTTAATGCGTCAATGCATCTATCTTCGCAATTTCGAATTAAGAATGTTAAATCTACTAGATTGACATTTTATGCTCCATTGTCAAAGAGAAAGTTAATTTGTACTGTATTCTCCAGGTAGTTTCTGTTAATCCGCTTCCGTATTACTCCCGGTAATGCTATCCGTTATTTCCGCTGTAAAACCTTCCGTTATATCTCCCGTAATGCCGGGATTACAAGAACGCGCCATATTGTAATCTGCGCCTGTTATCCCTCTCTGCTGTCACTGGCACCTCTCGTGCTAATAAAAAAAACTTTTTGTAATATTTTTGCTTATAAAAACGAACTTGCAATCGATTGTGTTGCAAGCGACTACTTGAACAACTCGGCCAGCACGGCTCCTTTAAATTACCGTCGTTTAGTAATTCGTCGTCGTATAAAAAAGTCAAAATCAAAATTAAAATATTTTATTCAACGTAAGGGACACGGGGAATACTTATTAAACGTCACATATTTAATACTAGCTGTCCCGCCCAGCTTCGCCCGGGTGGAAAAGTAAAAAAAAATCGAGTTTCACAAAATCCGTTCTTAGCTGACCTCTACACCGCGTAAGGAATACTCCTACCAAATTTCAAGTCAATCGGCCTTATAGTTCCTGATATTTCGTGATGAGTGAGTTCACAAATGGGATCTAATATATATACATATATATATATATATAGATAAACTAAAGATACCACCGTTATGTACCGTTTCGTTGTTCAGTAATGCCATATAAACTGGCCTTGGTAATTAGCAGGCATTAGCTGTGTGAGATTAGTCGTTCACACCGTGCCTTTGATCACCGGCCCGCGAAATTGATAGATTACCTATCATTGTATAGTTGCATGGTATAAGTATAAACCTTTTGTAAAAAAATATTGTTATTGACTCTATTTTTACGTAACGTCAAATTTGCAACTATACGTAACGTCAAATTTGTACCAATACGTAACGTCAAATTTCTACCAATACGTAATGTCAAATTTATTATCATTCGTTAAATCGTTTTTTATGCATTTATTTAAATTTACGAAATAATTTTAGTTCAGTAATGGCATGTAGGTAATAATAATAATATTATAAAGGCTTCTAATCGATTTTGTTCCATCAAAAACAA
>JACCPG010004582.1:0-18150 GCA_016069955.1 Drepana arcuata | reverse complement strand
ATTAACTCTAATTTCTTTAACATCTTTTGGTGCTATTGATTGATCGCACGCGTGTATTTCGACTGGAAACATTGAAAACCTTGTATGAAGAGGTGGATGAATGTGGATGAAGCGGTTTGGAAGACTAGACTAAACTAGAGCACTACTTTATGTCTTCCCTTTTAATAGACTCCTATGCATTTAAATAAACTAATCTTTTTCAGTAAGGTTAACCTTCTCAATTTACAGCGTTCCAAAATGGAATAATTTTTAAAAAGTACATTGTATTAAATGAATGTCAAAGTAAATGACATTTCCAGCAATAATAAAGGGCTTGAGTTATCTTAGTTACTTAAGAACTTTACGGCGATGATAAACACCGTTATAGAAGATTTTTTTTTAATTATGTCCCGCCCGTGTGTCACAGCGACAGTTTTATTGAGAAAACCTGTGGGCAGACATGCAAAAGATACAAATTATCATGTAAATTGAGTAGGTAGTAAAAATCTAGTGTCGATTTGTACGGCATAATTATCCAGCATACCTTGTCACCTTAAGTCTAACGAGTAACGACTAAGTACAGTCACCATCAAAAGTTGATCACCATATTTAATATGGTCATCGACTTTCAAGTCAAACACAATATTTAAAAAAATATAGAATACGGTATGCCATTTCTTAAGAAGGTGAAGGAAAACATCGAGAGGAAACCTGCATACGTCTGAGAAGAAATTCAAAGGCGTATGTATAGCCGTGCTTGAGTAACGGCGATGGACTCGCCATCTGTCACGTTGGCACCTGATATACCTCTGGCGGAAAGTGGGTGTGTGGGTATTACCTATACACCTCTGCCTACCCCTTCGGGGACCGTTGTGGGAAGGCGTGAGGATATATTTATTTCTTAAGAATGACATATATCTTTAAATTTCTTCTGAATCTTAAGCAGGTTTCTCACAATGTTTTCCTTCACCGTAAAGCTTGTGGCGTGACTAATTACTGTACTTTAGCACAGCACAAACTTTTTCGGTATCTACAGTCGGGCTTAGAACGGTCCTATCTTTGAGTGCCAGGCATTTTCTTAATCGACTCGGTCACCACGGGTCTTGTAACGTGTTAACGTTTCAAAATTAATTAGGTATAGGTATATTTCATCGAAACCGACGAGTATGTATGAAGAGGCTGATGAATGTGGACGAAGCGAAAGAGGTATGTAAGTCTAGAGAAAACTGGCGCTCTATACTCTCTGCCTATCCCGTTGGGGATTCGGCGTGATGATTCGGCGTATGTCATCCTTTTTGTAAGTTATACGTTTTGTAACTTGTTCAAACTTTTTAAACAACAATAATTAGTAAAACACGTCACTTCTAATGACCGCCTTAAAGCACTATAATTACAAGCTATGTATATTCTTCAGAATTCAAAGTTTTAAAATATAATAAAAACCCGAAAACAATGGGTATGGTTAGTTGGTCGGCCATAAAATACAGAAAATCACTATGTTTCGTCGACAATTACAGGCGAGGACCGCTGCGGCCAACGTCGCAATTATAAAACGTTTTGTGATATACGGAATCGTGCTATCTCAGGTCAGGTCAGAACTTGTGTTTTCACCTTTTTTGTTGGCTTTTTTAATCTTGGATATGAATTTATTACCTTTTGTGTCTATGGTTTGATTTATTTATTATTCAAGTAATTAAAATAATATTATATTACATATAATAGAAGTTCTGTAAGTTAGATTTGCATTTACGGAAGATTTATTAGATTTAAATTTTGTGATCTGAGCTCCTGGAAGCTTGAGCGGGTTCGATTCCCGCTGAGTGTTTTATTTGTATGATAAACACGAGTAATAGTACTCTGTACTTATGCTTGGTTATTCAATTTATATGTTAAGTAATCGCGCACAATTAAACGGAATTGGATAAAAGTTGGCAAAGAGATGGACATGAATATACAACTGACTGCTTTATTACTGAAAAAGAAAAAAAAACAATTTATACGGGTCAAACCACAGGGCAAAGTTAGCTAGTTATATACCTAGAACCTATACTAGTACATATTATATATATATATATATATATTATAATAATAATAATATATCCTCACGCCTTCCCACAAGGGTCCCCGAAGGGGTAGGCAGAGGTGTATAGGTAATACCCACACACCCACTTTCCGCCAGAGGTATATTAGGTGCCAACGTGACAGATGGCGAGTCCATCGCCGTTACTCAAGCACGACTATATATACATACGCCTTTGAATTTCTTCTCAGACGTATGCAGGTTACCTCTCGATGTTTTCCTTCACCGTAAAGCTCGTGGTGTGACTAATCACTGTACTTAAGTTCAGAAAAACTCAGTGGTACAGTCGGGATTCGAACTTGCGACCTTTGCGTCGCAGGCAACTGCTCGAACCACTCGGTCACCACGGCTCTAATAACGATATAATATATATTATATCGTTGTCTTATTACCATTGATAGGTAGTTTTGCTTGGATCTAAGTAGTAGGTCTATTTTGTGGAATTGACCCATGTTATAGTATATATATATATCGGATCCGATAGGTGGCGCTGCGATCGTGTTTCTGGAAACTTTTTCTTCCGGGCGAAGCTGGGCGGGACAGTTAATAACATAATAAAAATCGAACTATCTACATACCACAGTTTTCAACGGTTTAGTCAAATAATAAAAGCGAGCTGTGGTGGCCGAGTGGTTCGAGCAGTTGCCTGCAACGCAAAGGTCGCAAGTTCGAATCCCGACTGTACCAATGAGTTTTTCTGAGTTTAAGTACAGTGATTAGTCACACCACGAGCTTTACGGTGAAGGTAAACATCGAGAGGAAACCTGCATACGTCTGAGAAGAAATTCAAAGGCGTATGTATAGTCGTGCTGGAGTAACGGCGATGGACTCGCCATCTGTCACGTTGGCACCTAATATACCTCTGGCGGAAAGTGGGTGTGTGGGTATTACCTATACACCTCTGCCTACCCCTTCGGGGACCCTTGTGGTAAGGCGTGAGGATATATATATAAAACTACCACAGTTTTCAGTCCAAGTATGTACATACCTAGGCAGAACAAATAGGTACCTATGCCTAAACATATTCCACAGATAACCATAACATTTTAGTGGCTAATTAACTACTTATACTTAAGGCTCAACCCTTGATCCGTATCTCGACATTATGCATACGATCCCTAACGACGAGCCGGGCGACATTAGTCCATTATAACCTATACTTAGTCGAAGGCGCGCATTAAAAAATAACTTGGGGTCTTTTTTTGTTGGCGTCTCTACGGCTTTGGTGAGCTTTTGATACTTCATATACAAATTAATATTGTAATACAAGTATGCGATGCTTTTGTGTGTTACCAAAGGTGTAACAATAACTTCTTTAACCCAGAGATTATACACTTCTCATAAGAAAAATGTGTATATTTAGGTATATGTGTCAAATGTCGTTTAAAAGTGAATATTTTTTTCTCATGCCTTCCCACAAAGGTCTCCGAAGGGGTAGCAGGGGGGCAGGCAGAGGTGTATAGGTAGTACCCACACACCCACTTTCCGCCAGAGGTATATTAGGTGCCAACGTGACAGATGGCGAGTCCATCGCCGTTACTCAAGCACGACTATACATACGCCTTTGAATGTCTTCTCAAACGTATGCAAGTTTCCTCTCGATGTTTTTCTTAACCGTCACGCTCGTGGTGTGACTAATCACTGTACTTAAGTTCAGAAAATATACACACCTCTGCCTACGACTTCGGTATCCTTGTGGGAAGGCGTAAATATATACTTAATTGCGTTAATTGGTTAGTGAATGATATATTGAGATAGCAAATTAAATTGCTTTAAGCCAAGTCAGCTGATCTTGAAACCACTCGGCCACTTTTAATATCTCTCAAATTATTTAAATAGCTCACAAATACGTATAGTTTGATAACACTACAATACATCATCATAATACCATCAACAACATGACGGGCATCACAATCAATCACAATTTACTTTTTAAAGCTTTACATATTCACATTTTGGATAGCGAGCTTTTGAGTTTAAAAATGAAAATAAATACACCGGGAAACACGAGAGCAAATTATTATAATTCGATCTGAAGGATCATCTCGACTAATCTGATAATCGTCTAATTGAAGACCTTTCATTTTTTGACGAGTTTTTTTTAAATATTGCTTCTTGTAGCCGTCACGAGATCCTTTCACACCTAGCGCTGTTATGTATCTCTTATTTATTTGACATATAGGTACAATACAAGGCTTCTTGATAGGGTAGGCAGAGGTTGTAACTACAATGGCAGTGATGTAGCCATCTTAAAGCTTTTTTTTTATACAACAACAATGGCAAACAAGCATACGGCCCACCCGATGGAAAACGGTTACCGCAGCCTATTTACGCTTACAATACCGAGGTGTCACTTGTACGTTGCCACTCTGTGTTCCGAAAGTTAAACTGTGTTGGCAGCATAATGGGACTAATCCTTCTTCCAACTTCTACTGCCAACAGAATATAGCAATCCTCCCCTGCCCCCAAAAAAATAGTATCACGAAACACGATTGCAGCGCCACCTATCGGGTTCAATTGTAAAACCATTCTCGAAATTTAAATTTAAATAAAATCTATCCAGCCGTTTAGGAGTTCAATGACATACACACGTACAGACGAAATACTATATATATCCAGGTATATAGGTACTAGCTGTGCCCACGACTTCGTCCGCGTGGAATTTAACTAAAAAGTTATTATCCAATTTCTTACAATGTAGTCTAAGTCTAAATTACTCCTTATTACTTTAGCTATCTGCCAGTGCAAGACCCGTCAAAATCGGTCCAGCCGTTTCAGAGATTAGCCGGAACAAACAGACAGTCAGACAATTTAAAAAAAGAATGTGATTTTGCTATACGTATCCTGTATATCCATATGCATTTAGTAAAAAGCGATTATTTTAATATTACATACAGACACTTCAATACAACCTGGATCAAATAGATCGGACTCTGAAGGACGGGAACGTTAAGAGTACTCGAAACCGACGAGCATGTATGAAGAGACTGATGAATGTGGACGTAGCGAAAGAGGTACGTAAGTCTAGAGAGAACTGGTGCTCTATATATACTCTGTGCCTCCTCGTTAGGGACTTGGCGTGATGATATGTATGTATGTACACTTCAATTTTGTTTATTAGTATTTGTAAATAAAATTATATATATAAAATTCTGTTATAACAATTTAATCCCCCACTTTGCGTCGCGCAATCGGACGGCGGAGGACAATTTGAGCTGTTCTAAGACAATATAATTTGACTGATTGATTGCCGAGGTGGTCCGGCCGAGCACGCGAGCCTGCGTTGGAAGGGTTGCTATTTACCGGAAATTTGGTAATCGACTCCAATCGATTTTAACAATTTACGGATTATTCGATTTTGTTTTTTTTTTTAAGCTATTGCATAGCTTTTATCGCGGGATATGAGCGCGGCGACCGCATTCAGAAATTCCGTAACGATAATAAAACTGAACACATTGAATATAGAGAGCCGTGGTGGCCGAGTGGTCCGAGCAGTTGCCTGCGACGCAAAGGTCGCATGTTCGAATCCCGACTGTACCAATGAGTTTTTCTGAACTTAAGTACAGTGATTAGTCACACCACGAGCTTTTACGGTGAAGGAAAACATCGAGAGGAAACCTGCATACGTCTGAGAAGAAATTCAAAGGCGTATGTAGGTATAGTCGTGCTTGAGTAACGGCGATGGACTCGCCATCTGTCACGTTGGCACCTAATATACCTCTGGCGGAAAGTGGGTGTGTGGGTATTACCTATACACCTCTGCCTACCCCTTCGGGGACCCTTGTGGGAAGGCGTGAGGATATATTATATTATTATTATAATAACAATGTAACGGATCGTTGTCTGTACATGGAAGATATATGAGGAAAAATGTGATAGGGACCTTTTTAAACGCAAATGGCATCCAAAACACTGATTGTTAGAATTTTTGTCTGTGTGTCTGTGCGTTTGTGCACGCTTATCTCTCGATGTTTTCCTTCACCGTAAAGCTCGTGGTGTGACTAATCACTGTACTTAAGTTCAGAAATACTCATTGGTACAGTCAGGATTCGAACTTGTGATCTTTGTGTCGCAGGCAACTGCTCGAACCACTCGGCCACCACGGCTATTACATGTATAGTAAGGTTTATAGGTTGATACCAACATCGCAGGGCTTCGATTGAGAGGCTTAGTGGGTGTATATTGAGAGCAATTGTCTCTCAGACGACTGTCGACTTTAATCGTTGCAAGCCAAAGTCTAGATTTGATCGCCGGAGGTTTACTCACTTTATTGAACTATTAAGTTCAATTCGGACAATCAACATTATCGTGATTTATGAACCCAATGTCCGCGGAATAACAACCATTTTAGCAATTTTACTTAATGTTATCGCAATTTACGTTCTTTTCGGCTTTTATACATACCGGTTGATTTTTATTTTAGTGCAATATTTGGAGTCCTAACTAATAATTTTTTTTTATTATACAATAAGAGTGGCAAACAAGCATACGGCCCACCTGATGGGAAACGGTTACCGTAGCCTATTTACGCTCACGATACCTAAGTATCACTTGCGCGTTGCCACTCTGTGTTCGGAGAGTTATAGTGTGCAGCATAAGGTTTAATCCCTCTGCTTCCAACATAATGTAACAATCCTCCCCCCTCCCCAAGGAGCTCATTACTGGAAACCTTATTCACCACGTAGGAACACAACACAATAAATAGTGTTATTTGGCTACGGACTTCTATAAGGTGGAGGTCCTGCCCCAGTCAGGCAGCTCCAAATTCGAACGGAAAACCCGTTATGCCCTACCTCTCTTCAATTATGAGGGATAATCAGGCCCGTGGTGGTAACGTGGTTCAAAAGATTGCAGGTTCGATCCCCGACTGCACCTATATGATTCTTCTTAACTTAAGTACAGTGATAAGTCACACCACGAGCTTTACGGCGAAGGAAAACATCGAGAGGAAACCTGCATACGTCTGAGAAGAAATTCAAAGGCGTATGTATAGTCTTGCTGGAGTAACGGCGATGGACTCGCCATCTGTCACGTTGGCACCTACATAATATCTCCGACGAAATTCGGACATTGCTACACAGCTGCCTACCCCTTGTAGGAGTATGTATGTAGGTACTTGTATGAGGAATGCGTGAGCAGTAGAGTGTTAAAACAGCATAAAATATATACCTACCGATAAGTCAGTTGCACCCAACAAAACATTTCTAGATTGTTTTCTTCTAATACTTCTGTAAACGTCCTCCAGGAAGGTAGGCAGGGTTGTAACGCAACACTAAGCACCGTCGCCAGTAAAAGATTAAGCTTAGCCAAAGTGACAGTTGGCGAAACAAAGCCATTACTCATGCTGATCAAGCTCGACTCCCCAAACGTCTATGATTTTTTTTATCATTATTCTGACTCAAGAAATCCAAAGACAATACAATGAACTATAACAATGCTTTATGCTAAGATCAATAATTGAAGATAATTCCATTCGAAAGGCTTATAATAAGGGCAGATGTTAGAAGGAATATTGCACATCGCGTGATCGAAATGTTGATGGGAAATTGGTGGTTAATAACATATATAACCCGGCGAGGCTTTCACGGAGTAGGCAGAGGGAATAAGCTCCAGTTCTCTCTAGACTTTCATTCCTCTTTCGCTTCGTCCACATTCATCCGTCTCTTCATTTAGGTATGTGATCGCCGGTTTCGAGTGTTCGTTACGTTCCTATCCTTGAGTGTCTGGTCTAGGCAGTTGGAACGTGGTCTGCCTCGTCGCGGTCGCGAGTTCGATTCCCGCTGAGAGTAGTATTGTGTAGTAGATATTGTGTGATGCATATTTGTTCCTTAGTCCCAGACAATTATATTAAAGGGAACATGGTTCTAAGGGTATTTTTCTGACACTACTAATGAGATTAAAAAAGCTGTGTGTGATTCTTTCTACATAAATATATTTATAAATACAGCAAATATTTATGAGAAAACACGGTAAAAAAAGTTTAAATGAAGGAACAAGGACTAAAAGACTCGTATCCAAGTCATAAATAAATAGTAAAAACAACCGTAGCCGAAGCATCAAACATCAAAGCGCAATACGAAATCGGTATAAATCGAGAATCAAATGTGATTTCAAGCATCGATTCCCTCCAATTCGCGCCCTCGCATCCAATGTGTGTGTCGCAAATCCCATCACGAATAACTTTCGAATACGTCTTCCAAATTTAAATAATCAAAATGGTGCCAGGTGTTGGCTCTGTGTGCATGTTTTAGGCGAGGGAGAGACAATTATTTTCTTTATACGACAGCAAATTGTTTACAACCGCTTAGAAATAAACTTAACCTGAGATTTGGGTCTTTAAACCTTCTCATAACGGTCTCCGTAACTCGACTGTCAATACAGTCGACATTCGCTCGTTATATTTAGCTGTCACCGTGACAGTTGGCGTGTCCGTCACCATTTCTCCTTCAACTTCTTTGAAAAAATTTTTTTTATCATCATCATATCATCACGCGAAGTCCCTGACGGGGTAGGCAGAGGGTATAGAGCGCCAGTTCTCTCTAGACTTACATACCTCCTTCTCTTCGTCCACATTTATCAGTCTCTATTATTATATATTACCTATATATCCATATTTTTTCCTTCACCAGTAACTTTAAGAGCCATGGTGGCCGAGTGGTTCGACCAGTTGCCTGCGACGCAAAGGTCGCAAATTCGAATCCCGAAAAAAAAAAAAAAATTGTATAGTCGTGCTTGAGTAACGGCGATGGACTCGCCATCTGTCACGTTGGCACCTAATATACCTCTGGCGGAAAGTGGGTGTGTGGGTATTACCAATACAACTCTGCCTACCCCTTCGGGGACCCTTGTGGGAAGGCGTGAGGATATATATATATATATTATATATATATATATATACGTGTGATCGTATGCGTAAGGAAGTGGCATCGTAGAATCATAGAGGTGGGCATATATATATATATATTATTACCATTGACTTAAAATTGTGCAGAAAAATCTTGGTACGAACTGGACTTAGCAGAAAAAAAAATTGCTGTAGATAAAAGTTGCATCATGGATCCCATATTGCTACAACAATACGTACTTGAGTACAATATTCCATTAAAATACACGTGCCTTTTGGTAATAATTGGATCCAACTCTCCCTCAAAATAATTAATAGGGCGTCGAGTGGTGTTCCTCCTGTGGTGAGTAACGTTTTTACTTGGCATCGCATTTTACGGAGATAATCCGCGTTCAGCAAAGCAACATCGGCAATGCGCCGATATAGAAACCATGTAATAATACCAACTGGCAATACCAAGAGCTCATTCATTAAGTGTATAAAAAACTTGTTAAAAAAAAAGATATTATATATATCCTCACGCCTTGGTGCCAACGTGACAGATGGCGAGTCCATCGCCGTTACTCAAGCACGACTATTCATACGCCTTTGAATTTCTTCTCAGACGTATTCTGGTTTCCTCTCGATGTGTTCCTTTACCGTAAAGCTCGTAGTGTGACTAATCACTGTACTTAAGTTCAGAAAAACTCATTGGTACAGTACAGGATTCGAACTTGCGACCTTTGCGTCGCAGGCAACTGCTCAAACCACTCGGCCACCACGGCTCTCTAATTAATTAACAACATAATATATCATTAGAAAGAAGAGTCTTGTGCTGCTTACGGGTTGAGAATAAAACCTTTAAAGGGATGTAATTAGTTACAGTATTGTCGAGGTAACATGCGGAAATGATAATGGCTGTTAGACTGCCACGTGCCGCCTGTTAGGAAAAAAATATTTTTGTAATCAATAGCTAAAAAACACTCACAAGCCACGCGCCGACACTTGATACCACTAGTTGAATAATTCTGACAGACTTCTGACATTAGCTCGTTACCGGCTTCAAACAATGCATTGACTACAATAGTGTAAGAAAAAAAAAATATCTATGGCCATAATAACTGTAGCAGGGTTTTTGGCGGGAATCTAACAGGTTGGTTTTTGATGTTTCGTTAATTGAATTAGTGTTGTCTTTTTTAAGCTATTTTAGAAATTCCGTAACGAAAAACCTAACACCTTCAAAATTTAAACACATTTGAATATAGAACAGTTCCAAATTCAAAATTGCCGGGAAATATGGAACAAGTGAACTTAAAAGGCATGCCTAGTACGTAAGCAGCTGTTTGTGAGAAAGTATATACGTGTATTGCATAAGTTGATAAAAAATGGTATGCAATAGCTTTACCGCGGCAGTCCCCGAGTGCCACACGTTTTTTTTTACTTATTTTACAATGGGACAACCAAATTACTCAATTTTGGTGTTACATTGTGCAGTAACGTTATATTGCGTGAGCGGCTGAGAGGGAATAAATTGGAATAAATCCCGAATAGTGAAATAGAGTTTTACAGCATAAAATATTACTGCTTTGCTATCGCCAAGGAATGCTTCCAAATACTTCGAGACATCTGCTTGTTTCTGTCTGACAAGACATGTCAAACTATCGAACTATAATATTTTAATTTTGAATATTCAGTACATGGACACTAGTCCTTCAGTCGCATACGTATACGTAGGTAGAAGGCGATATATACGCAACCATACTTTAAACATGGACATGAGTCACTCACATTCAGCTTCTCACATGAGCTTAATGACGTGGGCTAAGCCATCAATCAGTCTCGCACATATTGTCGTTGAGGCACGCTGTGCGCCGGCGGGGCGCCGTCAGCGCCGTCTCCGGCAATTGCCGCCGACGCCGTCAGCCCGACCCCCAGGGTCACCCAGCATGGTGGCTTTGTCTCTGCCCACCTCTATGATTCTACGATGCCACTTCCTTACGCATACGATCACACGTAGGAGATTAATTGTCATGCTGGGGTGTTTTGTTTTAGGTTTTTAACTAGCTTCTGTCCCCGGCTTTTTTTCGCAGTGATGAATATTTTTTTTGAGATATTTATTTTTTATGTTGGTTTTTAAGTAATTTTTTCATCCTTTAGGTTTTTTCAACCTTAGATTTTTTTGTGCCATTGACAACGTATAAAATGACTGTTTATCCAATTAACTATCTATCTCTGTGTCAAATTTCATCCAATTCCGCTGAGTAGTTCTGGCGTGCGAGTAACAAACATCCTCACGAATTTTCTTATCCTTAATCCTTAATCTTACTAATATTATAAATGTGAATGTAAGTTTGTTTGTTACGCTTTCACGTAAAAACTCCTTAGTCGATCATCATAAAACTTTGTACACATATTTTTGGAAGTATTGGAAGTAACATAGGATACTTTCCACGCCGACGAAGTCGCGGGCACAGCTAGTTTATAATATTAGTAGAAATCATTTGGTACACTGCAAACTGTATACCTAAGTAGTCGGAAATAAATCTAGAAACCATTTATGTCGGGAAAAAAATCTTTACACATCTTAACAATGAAACTTTTTAAAGTAAAATAAAAGACCAGAGACTGAATAAATCGCCCAACGACAAGGGACCTTACCGTCGACTAATAGGCGCTTTTAATAGCTCGACGAATCCCGTCATTAGTCATATTAGATTTGTGGCCAAGCGAGTATGATAAAAAACTCGAAAACTCGATAGGGTATGATTATAGGGCGACGCGCGTAATTTAGGGCTCCGTGATACCCTTTTGAGTTTTGGCTAGAGCCCCACATATATAGATTGTTCTGTGCATTTGGCGATAATATTATGATTGTGGGTTTACTGACGGCCATTGAAGGCAATTAGCCATTGTTACACATGCCGCGGTGACAGAGTGGTTTAGGTATCTAGTTTTAAGTTAACTTAGTTAAAGTATGTAATGTCATCAAAAAAATCATAAAAAAAAATAGATAAGATAAGTGGATGATGATATTATAAAATGTTTTATTATTTATCTCAAAATTATTGTTTTAGATTATTGGTAAACGTAAAAATACGCGGAGTCAGTTACGGGGTAAGCAGTGTAGAGCGCCAGTTCTATGTAAACTCTATTCATAATTATAATTTCTCTGTGAGTTGCCAGTTCTATCTAAACTCTATATATGCTCATATATTTTCTCTGTGCGTACCTAAATGCCGCTCAAAAAAAGCCACAGACAAATTTTAAACATTTATCGAACTAGCCAGCATCATACGCCACGGCAGAAAAAAAAAACAAAAACAAGAAAACAACTACTTACCCGTGCGTTCCTTTTTCAAAAACATAAAAAAGGAAATAAAAAGGTCTTTTCATGAGCGCGTCGGTGAAATTGTACTGGGTCGTTTATCGTGACGGCCCGCGGCGCGTGCTCGCGTACCTACCTACTGCCACTCGCAGTGCTCGGGATACGATACTACAATACTATGTAAATACCTACTTAATATATATTATATGAAGTTAGGCATAATAGGTAGTACCAACTTTCCGCCAGAGACATATTTGAAGTGCCAACGTGACAGATAGCGTCACCGTTACTCAAGCAAGCGTATGTACATACGTCCTTGAATTGCTTCTCAGACGTATGCAGGTTTCCTCTCGATGATTTCCTTCACCGTAAAGCTTGTGGTGTGACTAATCACTGTACTTAAGTTCAGAAAAAGTCATTCATCACACGAACCACTTGTCTTCTAGAAGTTGCAAGAAAATAGGTACTATTTCCTTGCATCTACAACTTACAATACTTACAATAAGACTAGAAAAAAACTTATTTATACTTAAATAGATACATATACGCCACGCCGTATCCCTTGGGGGTTATAAACCTCTTTCGCTTCGTCCACATTCATCTCTTCTCTCTTTCGTAGTTTGTCTCTTCATACATGCTCGTCGGTTTCAAGGACTCTTGACGTTTCCGCCTTTGAGCGTACGATCGATTTGATCCAGGTAGTTGGAACACTTGGAACGTGGTCTTCCTTTGCCTCTTCCACACTATCGCATTGTACTCGTATATCTGTTTCTTCACTCATCCTTTCTATATGTCTAAGCCAACGTAACATGCCTTTCTTCATCTTTACAATCACGCCCTCGTTCACGCCAGTTGCTTTTTGAATCACTTCATATGCTGATTCGGTCTAAAATCGTTACGCCGTACATTTTTCGAAGGGAACGAATTCGCGTTCAATTTTATTTAATTTATCGTAGTTCTTCAAAAATGCTTTTTATATAATATAACCTAGATGTTACTCAATAACAGAGGAAGAATTTGATTTTTAGTAAAAAAAAAACTGGACCAATTAAAAAAAATATTTAATTTTTTTAACAAAGTTTGTGTGTTTGTTGCTGTGCACGTGACTTCGACTTAAATTGTAAAAAAAAATATTTTGCTATATGTACCGTGTATACATACATATGCAGTTAGTAAAAAGCGGTAATTTTGATATTACAAACAGACACTCCGATTTTATTAATTTGTATAGATAATCCGATTAAAACATTATTATTATTATATAATTAGATAGCTCTCTAATTGACAAAGGCTATATCATATCATGTTATCCAAGGGAACCGATAGTAATATTGAACGCGGCTGAAGCCAGGAAACACAGTCCTTCTAAAACAATAAAGTCGTGAAAGTTTTTGAAAATGTTTGTTACTTAATCACGCGAGAACGGCTGAACTGAATTGGACCAAATTTGGCACAGAGATAAATTATAAGCTGGATTAATACATAAGATGTTTTATTCCAGACTAGCGGTCCGTCCCGGCTTCGCACGGGTGGACATATTTTTTTATAAAAGAAAATATAGCATAAGTCACTCAGGGTGAATGTAGCTTTCCAATGGTGAAATAGTTTTTCAAATCGGGCTAGTATTTTTGTGCTAATTCGTTACAAATATACTTACATACAAATCATATTAGTAGGTATAGAAAACCAAGCATATATGCATATGCGCGTACAAACATTTCGGTGATTCATTTATATCTATATATATATACCTATATATATAAATAAATGAATCACCGAAATGTTTGTACGCGCATATCTTCCAAACGACTGTACCAATTTGGATAAATCTTTTAAATTATTATTATTATATTATAAAAATAGTTTTATTTAAATTAAATATTTTTTTTAAATAATTATAAAATTTGGAAAAATGTATCCTTTATTGTCGGGAGAAGGTTTGTATGAAAAAAAAAAGATTTCTTCTGTGCGTGTATATGTCGCTGAACTCCGCCTAAACGGCTGGACCGATTTTAATGAAATTTTATGTGTCTTCAGGTGGATTCGAAAATAGTTTAGATTCACAATTAGACCCGATAGGTGGCGCTGTGATCGTGTTTCAGAAACTGTTACTTTTTCACCCAGATGAAGCTGGGCGGGACAGCTAGTATATATATATTACAATTACGCAGTTAGTACTAAATAATTGTTTCCCAAACCATTTAAGTAACAAAAGCGCTTTTTTTTGTTATTGAGCCCTTCTATATTTTGTATCGTGTAGGCGAGCCTAGTATAATAAAGCGCTTGAAGCGCAATAAGTGCAGTAGACCAGCTATGTATGGCTCGAGTAATGGGAGACGCGGCGTGCGTAGAGAGTGCGTCGTGACGGCCTCGGGCGGCGCTCGGCTTACGTTCTGCCACTTCGGTAACTGTACGACACGGCACCTGGCAAAGAGTTGAAGGTTTATGCAGAAGGGATACTCCTTACATCATTTCGTTAACCGACCTACGAACATTGCGATTTCGTTTACCTACCTAACGTGTTTATTTACAATTCATAAAAAGCATGTTGGAACGTAAAAAAGCAGGTTATTAGAAGTATTAGGAGCAATCCGGATTGATGAGTTCGGATTAAAATCCCTAACAAACGTTTGCATACGTTCGTAAATACGTGCGTAAAGTGCGTATTCCTCTCGATGTTTTCCTTCACCTTAAAGCTCGTGGTGTGACTAACGTGTACTTGAGTTCAGAATAACTTATTGATCAGTCAGGATTCAAACTTGCAGTCTTTGTGTAGCTGGCAACTAGTTACTTGAAAACCTTGACTTTATATTGAATTTTTAATTGGATTTTTTTTACTAAATAGTATGTATTTTTCCAGCTAATAATCTATCTCTGATCCAAATTTCATTTAATTCCGTTCAGTAGTTTTTGCATGAAAACATTTATAATACAATAAGATAATCTTTGACACTACAACTTACTTGTCCAAGCATATGACTACAGTGTAAAAGCTATCTGGAACTTATTACTTATCGAATAAGATCGACAATTGAATGCATTTTCATTGTAAAAATAATATTTAACTTTGTTTTAGACTCTGTAGGCGTGATTTGAATGGCAGGTGTGTGATGGTCCATGTATTCAGTTCAAAACGTCTTTATGTAGGCTAGTACATAAAGAGCCGGTAAATTATGTGCTTACTACGGAGAATTTACTTAATAGAAAATAATGAGTTATGCCTTTTAATATTGGATCTCGCAATTGGATACAAGGCTTTTGCTGCAGTTTTTTAATGGAGTTTTTTTTTTATAGAACTTCATTTGCTGTAGTTACGATTGGAAAAAAACATTCAATACAATTTTTTTTAATTATATATTCACGCAACTTCAGGAACCCTTTTGTGATAGACAGACGTGTAATGGCACCCTAATTTTCTCGGAGACATATGTATTAAAGTGACAGATGGCGAGTCCGTCTCTCAGGAACAAGTATACCTACATACATAAAAAAATACGAAACAGGTATTCAATGCGAAAGTGTGTGCAAGAAGAGGCAGAGGACCACGGTCCAACTACCTGGATCAAATCGATCAGACTCTCAAGGACGGGAACGTCAAGAGTACACGAAACAGACGAGCATGTATGAAGAGAGTGAATGTGGTCGAAGCGAGAGGTATGTAAGTCTAGAGAGAACTAGAGCCTGCTTGCCTGGTGAGAAACTCGACGTGACGTTAAGTAAGTTATAAGAAAAAAACAAGAATGCAGTGAAATTGGACCCTCTTTTTTCAAGTCGGTTGTAAAACATACAAGAGCGAATAATGATCTATGCTTACTCTCAGCCCAATGGGGAACAACACATTTGAATTAAAATGCAATTCATTTGACTAATGACGGTTTCGTTTGAAGAGTCTAATCAGCTAATTTCCATATAATATATTCACCCTATCACCCAAACTATACAAACAGAATGCTTAAAACACGCCACGATAAAGAACTCATTTACACGCCGTATTAACCGCGAAATGGAACGTAAAAAGACCTCATTTTGACAATATTAATTTTACAGCCAAAATAATTATTGACTAATCGAATTTAAACTGTTGTGTTATAGCAATAAGATCCAAGGGTTTGTTACGTGACTGCAAAGTTGTTATTGTAATGACAATAAAATACAAGCACTTTGAACAAATGTCGCTCGTCACAGCAAATGTAATTGAGCTGTCAGATTTTGGAGGGAAACAACGATTGGTAGAGAATTGTAGTTTTTTGTTTTATTTTTTCTTCATTTCATTCTGATTCAATAATGGAACGTTTAAAATGATATCCTTATCATATTTCGACGAGACCCAATTTATTGTTTAGGGTAGATAAGTATTAATAATATGTAATAATTTTTTGTGCACAGAACATATTTTGTTTTAAAAAGTATTACAGATAAAATATATGAAAAGCAGGCGAGGAGCAAAACGAGTAAAGAACCACAGTTTTTGGAAAGAACAGTTTTTTTTCAGTGTCATTAATATGTAGATATAATTGTGGTCTTTGTTATTTTGTTCAATAAGACTTTATTTAGAGACCGATTTATAGTAAACATTGAAATAAATTCCATAGTTAGAAAATACGTAAATATTAACTATCGCTGGGGCTGTCAGTTCTATTCCCACCTCGATTGCCTTCAGAAAATCACAGAGCAACGTCAGGAAATATTTGACATACATTATTTTACTACAATCTATATAGGAAGTATGAATTTACTTTCAAATATGAATGCACCTAAAGGACTGGTATCCATGGCAAGAATATAATAATAATACAGATAGATAATAATAACAATTTCTTGGTCATGATGTCTTGCACTTTGCGGTTTCCAGGAATTTCCATCCCCGAACGGTACGCCAGAGAAATAAGCCCGTTGAAGGTTTACCTTGAGTTCTTCAAACGTTTTCCTTTCCTTAGTATATATTTCAAATATGACGTTCTAAAATTTACCCTGTCTCCCTGACGATGAATAAAATATTTTGATTTGATTTGATTCGAGTCTTATTATTATATTCCTCTTGGGGTAGCAAGTGTCCGTGGGTGACTGGCCACTTGCTTTGCCGCCTTAGTAATAAAAAAAAATACGAATTTGACTCGTATCCATTGCCTAGTTTAGTTTCTCTGTAGTTGTCTCTCGAGTCCAATTCTGAGGCTGGATGGACTCGGGTGCAGCGAGGGCTCAGACTCATTTCGCGCCCAATTACAGCTCGATTAAAAACTCATTTCTATTATAGAATGCATTCGCTTTTTAAATAGTGATGTTTTATTCGTCGATAGTATTTCTTTTTTTTATTAATAAAATGTTCTAAAATAAGTAATAGTTATAATTCATATATGAATATTAAATTTGACGATGTTCTAATACGCAATGAAGTTAGTCTTATTTAATAAATAAATAACTTGGGACAATTCTACGCAAATTAAAAAGGTACCAAATTAAGTTCTTAAAGCTTGAACTATAATTACTAGACAAGCATATATACAAACTTATATAGATAGTTAAACCATAGTACATCCACGATTAAGGTAAGGATTAAGGAAAGAAATTCTCATGATCACACAAATATCTGCCCGGGAATCGAACCCGCGACATTAAGCACCGCAATTAGGTTCTCTGACCAGACGACTTCTTTTATATATTTGAAAAAAAAACTTGTAGTTACCGACAATATCGTACCCGGCAGTAGTGTGGCACATCACTACGACCGCTCCACTGCGTCGGCATATTGAATGGTATGCTCCTTTGATCTTGCTGGGGTGACACCCGCTCAGAAACACCCCTGCAAAGAGCTGATGACTTTTAGCAACTCTGGTGAGCTATGATAGCGGAATAACGTACTTACACGAAGTCACAAATTGAAAATCGACATCTTCGAACCGAACGAACGACAACTTTTCTTGTACACTTGGCAATTAATTGGAT
>JACCPG010004581.1:0-26686 GCA_016069955.1 Drepana arcuata | reverse complement strand
GAAGACAACTGTTCTATAAACTGCCGAAACTCGCAGAAACAGTTAGAAAATTCTTAGAAACTATTTGATAATATATAAGTTTTTAAAGTGTATTTTGTTATATTGTAAATTAGTTTATTAATGTTATTATTATTATTATTTTTATTAGCAGCCGTGGTGGCCGAGTGGTTCGAGCAGTTGCCTGCGACGCAAAGGTCGCAAGTTCGAATCCCAACTGTACCAATGAGTTTTTCTGAACTTAAGTGCAGTGATTAGTCACACCACGAGCTTTACGGTGAAGGAAAACATCGTGAGGAAACCTGCATACGTCTGAGAAGAAATTCAATGGCGTATGTATAGTCGTACTTGAGTAACGGCGATGGACTCGCCATCTGTCACGTTGGCACCTAATATACCTCTGGCGGAAAGTGGGTGTGTGGGTATTACCCATACACCTCTGTCTACCCCTTCGGGGACCCTTGTGGGAAGGCGTGAGGATATTTATTTATTTATTATTATTATTATAATTTTCTTTTAACATCATATTGGTATACCTACTGTAAGGATGTTAAAGTGTGTGTAAATACAAAATAAATAAATAAATAAATATTCTGGGACACTGCATACTAAGACTGTCATCCAAACAATATACGATATATCAACAACGTAGGCAATAGATATATCAACTTAAAACAACATTCTGTGCCGCGAAGAATACAGTGGAAACCTATTTAAAGTTCTGTCGAACGTTTTCAGAACTAGGTCGATGCAATGCTATTTCGTTAGTTGTATTATATGTAAGCTTGAGGTATATGAGTGAAGAGCTAGAAGTGTGTGCAAGAAGAGGCAGGAGAAGACTACGTTTCAACTACTTCAAATTCGATCGGACACTCAAGCGTGGGAACATCAAGAGAAGTAGAAATAGGCGGGTATGTTTGAAGAGTCTGATAAATGTGGGTGAAGTGATTTTTTTTTCTTTTTTTATACAACAAGAGTGGCAAACAAGCATACGGCCCACCTGATGGGAAACGGTTACCGTAGCCTATTTACGCTCACGATACCAAAGTATCACTTGCGCGTTGCTACTCTGTGTTCGGAGAGTTATACTGTGTTGGCATAATGGGTTTAATCCCCCTGCTTCCAACACAATGTAACAATCCTCCCCCCTCCCCAAGGAGCTCATTACTGAAAGCCTTATTTACCGCGTAGGAACACAACACAAAAAAATTTGTTATTTGGCTACGGACTTCTATAAGGTGGAGGCAGCTCCAAATTCGAACGGGAAAACTGTTATGGCCTACCTCTCTTACTTCTTACTCTCTCTGAAATAGGTCTAGAGAGAACTGGCACTCTACTACTCTACTACTTCTGTCTACACCGTGAGGGACCCAGTGTGGTGGTAAATATGTGCTTGTATATTATTCTAACCACATACAAATGTGCCGTGGTGGTGGCGTGGTGGAGTGGTCGGAGTAGTTGCCTGCAATACAAATATTGCAAGTTCGAATCCCGATTGGACCAATTAGTTTATCTGAATTTAATTACAATGGTTAGTCACAAAAAATATACAGAGTTCATTGACGAAACAGATAAAATAGACAAAATAATATTGATGTGCTGTGGGCCGATTGTTCACCTGTAATGCAAAGTAGCAAGTTCGAATTCCGATTGTATCAATTAATTCTTTTTACTGATGAATGTGGACGAAGCGAAAGAGGTATGTAAGTCTAGAGAACTGGCGCTCTATACTCTCTGCCTACCCCGTTAGGGACTTGGCGTGATGATATGTATGTATGAATGTAATTCTTTTAAACACTATACAGTGCTTAACCACAGAAACAGCTCTAAAGAACAGGAAAAAAATCGAGAGAACACCTGCATACATTTGAGGAGAAATCCAAAGACATTTAGTCTTGCTTGACGAACGGCGATGGACTCGCCATCTGTGATGTTGATACCTAAATATATTTCAGGTGAACAGAGGATGTTGTACTTCTGCCAACCCCTTCGAAGACTTTTGTGAAAAGGCGTGTTGATACACACATACATACATACATTCATATTATCTCGGATCCCTAACGGGATAAGCAGGGAGAACAGAGCGCCAGTTCTCTCTAGACTTATACCTCTTTCACTTCGTTCAAATTCATCAGTCTCGTCATACATGCTCGTATGTTTCGAGTGCTCTTGACGTTCCCGTCATACAAACGGTACGGTATTAATATGTTGAATTGATTGACGAAGAGAATTGTTGATTGTGGTAAATTAATGGAACAAATTATAAAATTTTCCTTACATTCTTTAATCGCCTGAAGAAAAAAATGCGCGCGCTTAATTTTTTCTAACCTAATTACTTTCAGGATTTCAGGCAATACCAACACAGTATCTCCAGTACATTAATAATGTACTCACGTTTTTTTATTTAAAAAAATTAAACAAACCTGTTACATAACAAACATTTTGGAACAGTTTCAACACATTTTTAACAGAAAATCACGTTCGCACCGAACTTGAACACTCAAATATCAACCTTAGTATAATTATTATTGCTTTCAATTTAGAATGAAAGAGAATTTAGAAGAAGTATGAAAGGGAGAGAGAGACATCTGCCCGCTACGAGCCTCGGTGTAGCACTGAGCTTCGTAGCTGCGCGTAGCGGTTGCTACGAAATCTCGTAGCTATTGCGAAATATTATGTACAATTTTCTTTGTTGTTCATTTGCGTAGAATTTTTACTTTACATAGGGCGTATTTGCGTAGAATTTTAAGGGCGGGCAGGATTTATAGCTTTGGGGATAAACGTTTTCCTGTTTATGTTAAGACGTTTATTACGTAACCCGTTAATTTCCGAAGGACTGAATAGAAAACACCGTTTTATTTATTTAAGTTATAACTTCATATCACCCACAAAGGTCCCCGATGAAGTAGAGAGAGGTGTGTTTCGACGCACTCACTTTTCGCCGGAGATATATGGTAGGTGTCAACGCCAAATATGTATGATATGCCAAATTCGACAGTAAGAGAAAATAAATATAATAAAATATAGTAAAAGTTGTATGTTCATGTGTATTAGAGTATTTAATAAGTTTCCTAGTGAATTTAAGTTATTAAGCCATAGGCAATTTAAAGTCCAACTGTATAAGTGGTTGAATGACAATAACTTTTATAGTGTTCAAGAATTTTTTGAATACTAACCTGGATTTGCATGCTGAAAACTCGGCAAAACATGTATGTACAAAATTATTTATTTATTAACACCAAATTTATACCATGTTTTTTGCAAATAAATGATTATTATTATTATTATTATAATAAAAATAAAGAATAATTGTAATAGAATAATGTCTCCTTACAAGATTAAATGACAACGTAATTTAGTAGTTACTCTCACAACTTAAAATTTCTATTCAAGTTCTTTTTTAACGTCACGTCTGCAAGGATCATGTAAAGGCTAGGCAGAAGTATTCCAACATTAATTTTTACACCACATATTTAGAAATGCCAATAACATGTGGTGAATCCATCGCCGTTCCTCAAGCAGTACTTTACCTCTTTGAATTTATTCTCAAACATATACAGGTTTCCATTCGAAGCTTCTTCCTCTTTTCTCCTTGGTCGTAAAACTCATGGTGATATATCACTGTACTTGAATTCAAAAACATATTGGCACAGAAGTTCGAATTCGCAATCTGGAGTTGTGGTAAAACCACTCTACCACTACAGGAAATATCATTGGATATAAAAACAAATGTATCTTGGAAACGACATCAAATTAAAACGTTATCTTTTGTCAACAACAATAGGAATACGGGCCGACCGTTGAGCAAACGACAATTGAAGGTTTAAAAAGAAAAAAATATATTCTATAGTAAAACGAATAATACTCCACAATATTGGATTAAATATTTTTTAGGTGCTAACGTGCCAGGTAAATAAATAAATGTCTGAGACAATTCCACACAAATTTACCTAGTCCATTCTAATACAAATTAAGCAAAGCTTGTGTTATGGTAACTAGACAAAGATGTATTATTATAATAATAATATAAAATATTATATCCTCACGCCTTCCCACAAGGGTCCCCGAAGGGGTAGGCAGAGGTGCATAGGTAATAACCCTCACAACCACTTTCCGCCAGAGGTATATTAGGTGCCAACGTGCCAGATGGCGAGTCTATCGCCGTTAGTCAAGCACGACTATACATAATAATAATAATATAAATAATATATCCTCACGCCTTCCCACAGGGGTCCCCGAAGGAACGCCTTTGAATTTCTTCTCTGACGTATGCTGTTTCCTCTCGATGGTTTCCTTCACCGTAAAGCTCGTGGTGTGACTGTATTATGTATGTATTATGTATGTATTATGTATGTATTATGTATGTATTATTATTAAAGACAAAAGTGATATACCGATACATATATTAATAAATACTAAATGTTAAGTGACGAGTCCAACGCCGTTACTCAAGCACGACTATTCATCATTCAGTTTTTGAATTGCTTTTCAGACGTATGCAGGTTTCCTCTCTATGTTTCCCTTCACCGTAAAGCCGCGGAGTGACTAATCACTGTAAGTTTAGAAAAACTCAAACTCAAATATGCACTCTTTATGTTGCAGGCGAATATTCAAAGTGGTCAGCTACCAAGGCTTATTATTTATTGTACAAAAGTTATGACGAAGATTTCGGCAAAGATGTTGGTCCTTCGAACAAAAAACTTGGTCTTGAGTTAAGATGCTTAAGTCGTTTGTAATGGTGTGTGGTATCGGTATGCTGACCGCTGTAAGCTAAATTTCAAAGTTTTCAGGACAAAATATTAAGGCGTACGACTGAAGTTGCGGTCTAGAGGCTTGTCCTAAAGCTTCCATAACTTTTATGTATCTATTTACACAATAACACATTATAAATATACATTACTAGCTGTGCCCGCGACTTCGTCGGCGTGGACGGTTTTTTTATCTTCCATAATTTTTTTTTTCCAAAAAAGTATCCTATGTTACTTCTAATACCTCCATGAATATGTGTACAAAGTTTTATGACGATCGGCTAAGTAGTTTTTACGTGAAAGCGTAACAAACAAACTTACATTCACATTTATAATATTAGTAAGGATAAGGTAACTAAATATTTGCACATTAATACGATACTAAAGTTCGTATCCTAGAACAGGAATAGACAGAAAAGGTGGCATTACATTTTACGTTTGATTTTTTATGAAGATGGCGTAAAATACTTATATTAAGGTCTAAGTTGTTAATAAACATGCGGTTGCCTGTTGGTAACCGGTTACCACCGCCTTTGGGCACACGCAATAATTAAATCGCTCGCACGATGCCCATCCTGCAGGAATGTTTTCACACCCTTCTTGAAAAACTCCATGCCGTGCTTCTTAGGGAGAACCTTAACAGGGAGATCATTCCATAGCCGCATTTGCGGAAGGAAACTCCTTTGCGAGAACCGAGGTTGGTTGTGTGGTTTAGAGGTGAATTGTCCGTGAATGGTGAGATGTGAGTAAGAGTGGTAGATGGTACAGGCGGTGTTGAACCTACAACGGAAGCCTATAGGTCCCCGTCCGTCAAAGCTGGGACGAACTTAACACAACCTAACCTAACTGCATTTCATCTTACTAATATTATAAATGTGAATGTAAGTTTGTTTGTTACGCTTTCACGTAAAAACTACTTAAGAGATCACTATAAAACTTTGTACATATATTCTTGGAGGAAGTAACATAGATTACATTTTATTGAAAAAAAAAACATTTTTACGAAAGATAAAAAAGCCGTCCACGCCGACGAAGTCGCGGGCACGGCTAGTTTATCCATAAAGTCATGGAAATGTGATAAATCATACATTTAATTATTACACACCAACTTTCCCAGGCGAACTTCGTACCACCTAAAAAAGCAAGAAAATTGTTTATATGAGAGAATATATATATATATATATATATATATATATATATATATTCTCTCCATAAGAACCTTCCTCAGACTTCATAAAACACAACAAAAAATAAATGATCCAAATCGGTTCAGCCGTTTTAGTTCTGCGCTTAGCAACATACGTGATTAATTTTTATTTATATAGATGACACACTCACGCATACACGCAGATAAACACATACACACACTCATGCACAGTTTCAATGCTGAATATAATAATTTCATTAAGTGCTTTATTCATATTCATCTTATTAGAATATTTTAACGAGGAACTCTGTAACACTTCTCTCTGGGGATAAGTTGTAAAGTCCTGTTTCCTAGTTACTGCTGTCGAAAAATGTGCGCCATAACGATTTTAGATCAAATCCGTAGTGAAGAGGTTCGCAAAATAACTGGCGTGAACGAGGGTGCGATTATAAAGATGAAGAAAGGCATGTTACGTTGGTTTGGACACAGAAAGGATGAGTGAAGAAATATTGACGAAACAGATATACAAAGCGAAAGTGTGTGCAAGAAGAGGCAGAGGAAGACCACGATCCAACTTTCTATATCAAATCCATCGGATACTCAAGGATGGGAACGTCAAGAGTACTCGAAACCGACGAGCATGTATGAAGAGACTGATGAATGTGGACGAAGCGAAAGAGGTATGTAAGTCTAGAGAGATCCCGTTTGGGACTGAGTGTGAAGTACAGTGAAAGAAAACGCCTACATAATAATAATAATATATCCTCACGCCTTCCCACAAGGGTCCCCGAAGGGGTAGGCAGAGGTGTATAGGTAATACCCACACACCCACTTTCCGCCAGAGGCATATTAGGCGCCAACGTGACAGATGGCGAGTCCATCGCCGTTACTCAAGCACGACTATACATACGCCTTTGAATTTCTTCTCAGACGTATGCAGGTTTCCTTACGATGTTTTCCTTCACCGTAAAGCTGGTGGTGTGACTAATCACTGTGCTTAACGCCTACATAACCTTGAGAAATAATACAAAAACGTACGAAAATGAACGTGAATGTCGCCTTACTAAGCCTTTGAAAATACATATGGAAGGCTGTTGCTTTAAGAGTAATCGCCTGCGAAATTAGTAAGTCTTTTGTATTTATACCACAAACGAGACAAGCACACGGTCCATCTACTGATAAGCGTTTACCGCCGTCTATACACCAAAAGCATCGCTCACGCATCCGACCCTGAATTAACGAAAGACTTCCAACGATGAGGTATCGTTGGAAGTCTTTCGTTAATTATCAAATTATGATAAGTAATTTTGAAGGAACATACCGGTCAACATTTTTATACTCTCTTTTACTTCGCCGTAGTCGGGTAAAAAAGAGAGCTGATTTTATCTTCCTAACATATTAAACTGAGATAAATCGATGACCTAGGTTAGAAAATTTATTGAAGTAGCAGCTAGGATCGACAGCTTAATTCGTTTAAGTCTAAAATAGAATTAGACAGTTTGGGAGTACATTATCGGGTTGATAGCGAAGTACCTAACTTAAGGTTCGTTACGTTTATTAAATAATAATAAATTTATTAATAAAAGCCATGGTTTTAAAAAAAAAAATCTAAAATCCCGACTGAATCAATGACACACCACGTCAAACCACGAGCTTTATGGTGAAGGAAACATTGAGAGGAAACTTGCATATGTCTGAGAAGCAATTCAAAGGCGTATTTATAGTCGTGCCCCTAAAATATATCTCTTGCGGTAAGTGGTTGTATGGGTGTACCTATACACCTATGCCTACCCCTTCGGGGACACTTATGGGGAAGCGTGAGGATATATTATTATTTATTGTGGTAAAGGGAACATGGTTCATAAATAATTTTACATTAATACATTCAGTTTGTTAAAAACATGTAAAAAATATATATATTCGAATTCCGACTGTACCAATGAGTTAGACGAACGACTAACGTACGACGAAGTTAGTTACGCCGTAAAACTCGTGGTGTGACCAATATCCTCATTGCCGTTTCGATCTGAGATCGTTACTCCACACATTTTTCGAAGAGATCGCATTTCAACTACATTTTTTTTGTAATGTAAGTAGTTTTTATTACACTACTACAATAATAATAATAATATATCCTCACGCCTTCCCACAAGGGTCCCCGAAGGGGTAGGCAGTGGTGTATAGGTAATACCCACACACCCACTTGCCACCAGAGGTATATTAGGTGCCAACGTGACAGATGGCGAGTCAATCGCCGTTACTCAAGCACGACTATACATACGCCTTTGAATTTCTTCTCAGACGTATGCAGGTTTCCTCTCGATGTTTTCCTTCACCGTAAAGCTCGTGGTGTGACTTACCACTGTACTTTAGATCAGGAAAACTCATTGCTACAGTCAGGATTCGATCTTGCGATCTTTGTGTCGCAGGCAACTACTCGAACACACCACGGCTCTATAGAATTCTTCGTCTACGTAATCATATTCGTATTACGCCAGTCGCTTTGTTTGAAATATAAGATAAAAGTTTATCTAAGGCTCACACTCATTATATAGGAAACATGAACTGGAACCCTCTCGCGTGAGTTCTTTTGTCTGCACTTAGAGAACTCTAAATCGCATAGTTAAGCTCTCATCACAGTACAACAACTCCCATTTAAAATTTTCACTTGCTATTTCGTAATTTTAGTATAACGTAATGTAACGTAATGCGGACGTTTCAAGACCAAATCTCTTCTCGTCTTGAAAAAGGCCAGGTCAATAGTACCCTCAACCGAAGAGCATGTATGAAGGGAATAATGAAAGTGGACGAAGCGAAACAAGTATGTAAGGATCGTAGCAAGTGGAAAGAAGTGGTCTCTGCCTACCCCTACGGGAAAGAGGCGTGATTATATATATGTATGTATGTATTTATAGTCATTTAGGTCGTTAAATTTAATCTCAAACATATGCAGGTTTCTCTCCTTCTAATAAATAATCTCCTTTCTAAACAGAAAATTCAGACCTGGAGTGGACATGTATTAAAATTCATAATATTTTCAGTCTACTATGTATTTTTGAGTGTGGCAACTAACGACCCAGTGGTCTCAAATTAAGGCCGGTCACGGCCGTGAAAGACTGAAAAGAGGCTGTAATTACGGCCTGAAATATTCAACCGGAACAAACCGAGACACTGTGACGTCATATGACAGCGATTGCAAAAACACCTCGACTTATGTGCATGTATTCTCGGTGTATTTTTGTATCTTCGCGCCCCTACGGACAGCGAACGGCGACGGTATATTAACACCCACATTTACGTCACTTGGGGAGGAATTCACATACGCCTTTGAATTGACCATCTGGTCTAGTGGTTAGAGCTGACTGCGAAACTTGAGGCCGCGGGTTCGAATCCCGCTGAGGGCAGATATGTGTGATGAACACGAATATTTGTACCTTAGTCTTGGATGTCCTATGTATTTAAGTATATATCTATCTATATAAGTAAATATATCGTTGTCTAGTTACCATAACACAAGCTTTGCTTAATTTGAGACTCCAGGTCCATTTATACAATCATTTCTTCAATCAAGCGCAAGATAGCTTGCAATATTGCCCTTCACTCTCGATTGTGGCGTAGTAAATATTTTTATATAAGTTCAAACCTTCCAACAAAGCTCCCAGAAAGGGTAGGCAGAGGTTTATATGTAGTGTCCACGCCCCCACTTTCTGCCTGAAATATATTTTAGGTCCTGTCTGGCGAGACCATCGCCGTAACTCAAGCAAGACTATACATACGCCTTTGAATTCCTTTTCAAACTTATGCAGGCTTCCTCTCGGTGTTTTCCTTCAACGTAAAGATCGTGGTGTGCCTAACCACTGTCCTTATGTTTATTAAAACTTATTGCCTTTTTTTATTTAACTGTAACTTTAGTTTATATTAAATATGTGACGTTCAATAAGTGTTCCCTGTGTCCCTTACGCTGAATAAAATATTTTGATTTATGATTTTGATGCAGTCGAGTATCGAACTTGCAATTTTTTAGTGTAGGCAACTACTCGAATCACTTCCACTAAGTCTCTATGATTGTAATTTTTTTTCTATATTTGTCATGCCAACGGTACTATTAGGTGTAATATCCCACATTCGTGTCTATGGACCAGCTTTTGTTTCCCAGCGAGCAATTGTGAGCAGGGGCGCTTCGCAAAGTGTTAATTATAAATATTCATTAATTCCATTTAATTCTATATAGCCATGGTTTCCGATCGGTTTTAGTAGTCGCCTGCAACACAAAGACTGCAAATTCGAATCCCAACTTTTCTGAACTTAAGTACAGTGATTAGTCACACCACGAACCTTACGGTGAAGAAAAACATCGAGAGGAAACCTGTATACGTTTGATAAGAAATTCAAAGCCGTATGTATAGTCGCGCTTGAGTAACTGCGATGGACTCGCAATCTGTCACGTTGGCATCCAAAATATATTATATCAGACGGAAAGTGGTGAGTACTACTTAGAAACCTCTGCCTACCCCTTTGAGGAAGCTTCTGGGAAGGTACGAAGATCTCCAGATCTCCAGTGAAAACCTCAACGGGTAGTTCAATCCTCTTAAGCTTTCGTATAAGGCAACTCCTTTGAAACCCTGCAGAGACCGGAACAGTTCCAATGTTTTATCATCATTCAAAGATTATATTTCTTATTTATTATGCAAAAATAAGTCTTCTTGCGGTAATAGCATTCATTAAATAATAATTCGAGCGCTATAATATATTAACGGACAAGTTTAAGGTTCAATTCACATTACGCAAAATGCTCGTTATAACTTGTACCTTTCCTTATTCAACGGGTGGAAGGCGAAAGGGTAAGACACATATTCAATTGACTCAGATCCTGCCCTATCTCAGTAAAGGGACAGAGGGTAAATTGGAAACAGATTACTGGCAATAAAGAACTGATTTAAAGGAGGACCGGTAGCTAGGGCTAATACTACAGATAGTTAGGAACCTCTAGGATAATGTATGGTTACAGGTAACTCTAAGAGCCGTGGTCGAATGGTTCGAGCAGTTATCTTCAACGCAATGATTGCATTATCCGATTGATTTGATCTAAGTAGTTGGAACGTGGTCTATATCTATGTTCCAAGTACCTAAATCAAATCGAAACGAATCAGACTCAAGAACGGGAACGTCAAGAGTACTCGAAACCAACGAGCATGTATAAAGAGACTGATGAATGTGGACGAAGCGAAGGAGGTATGTAAGTCTAGAGAACTGGCGCTCTATACTCTCTGTCTACACCGTTAGGGACACGGCGTGATGATATGAATGTATGTAATTCAACCCTTCATATAAATATATACAATCCTCATGTTATCACATCTAATGTAGTTATTTAGTTTTTTCTATAATAATTTCAAAAATTTTCTAAAATACAAAACTATAATAATAAATAATATTGCAGAAAGCAGTACTGCTCGAAACGGCACGTATTGTGAGGAGATTTCTTTCTCTGGGACCCTAACCACCGGTACCTTGGACCCTGATCCCGATACCAGTGGGCCCCTATATTTTATGTATTTAAATATATTTTTAAATATTTAAAAATGTAATCTTTAATTTTAATTAGTATTATTTATTATCCGAAAGGTTTCTCTGGGAATCCCAAGGTGGATTTAGACCAGGAAGAGGATGTATGGATCAAACCTTCTCGCTTCGCGGAATCGCGGAAAAGTTTTTGGATATTAACCAAAAGTTTTTCTGCGCTTTCGTCGACTTGGAGAAGGCATTTGATAGAGTCGTACGAAAGGAACTCTGGGACGTGTTGCCTGGATATGGAGTGAGCAGTTCCCTACTGCATGCCGTGAAATCACTCTATAGTGATAGCGGGGCGTGCGTTAGAGTTAATGGTGAGATGTCACCCTGGTTTGATGTGAAGTCGGGGGTCAAACAAGGGTGTATCATGTCTGCCTGGCTGTTCATTATATATCTAGATAACTGTCTGAGAGCACTAAGAACGAACGGATGTGGAGTGAAAATGGGAAACTTAGTGGTCAACTGTCTATTATACGCCGATGACGCGGTTTTACTGGCGTCATCAGAGGGCGAACTGCAGTCACTAGTTACCATAATGAAAGTAGAATGTGAAAAGAAGGGGCTGCGCCTAAACGCTGGCAAGACTAAGGTTCTGGTATTCGAAAGAGATGAACAAGTGACCGAGTGTGCTATATCGGTAAATGGGCAAATTCTAGAGCAAGTGAATGAATTTGTATATCTTGGAAGCATGTTCACACGAGATGGAAAGTATGAAAAGATATTGAAAGAAGGATAACTGCCGGAAATAAGGTGAATGGAGCCATGTCGGCGTTGATGGGCAGTAAAAGTCTGAGCAAGAATGCTCGAGTTGCTGTCCACAACGCGATATTGGTACCTACCTTATTGTATGGCAGCGAATCCTGGGTATGTCAGAGGAAGTATGAAAATAGCTTGAATGTAGTCGAGATGCGATCTCTTCGAAAAATGTGCGGCGTAACGATATTAGATCGAATCCGCAATGAAGAGATTCGCAAATCAACTGGCGTGAATGAGGGCGCGATTGTAAAGATGAAGAAAGGCATGTTACGTTGGTTTGGACACATAGAAAGGATGAGTGAAGAAAGATTGACGAAACAGATATACAAAGCAAAAGTGTGTGCAAGAAGAGGCAGAGGAAGGCCACGTTCCAACTGCCTGGATCAAATAGATCGGACTCTGAAGGATGGGAACGTTAAGAGTACTCGAAACCGACGAGCATGTATGAAGAGACTGATGAATGTGGACGAAGCGAAAGAGGTATGTAAGTCTAGAGAGAACTGGCGCTCTATACTCTCTGCCTACCCCGTTAGGGACTTGGCGTGATGATATGTATGTATGTATGTTATTTATTATTAAAGTTATTATATAATAATAAATAATAATAATTATTTATTATTATAGTTTTTTCTTAATAAGCTTTGATTATCCAAGGATGTTAAAATCGATACCTGTGCCCGATCCATCAATACACTCTGTGACGTTAGCCTGGACTTGATATAATGAAAAATTACATCTGGACGAAATGCCATTAATAATGAGTCTATTAACAAAGGCCGCTCAAGGGAAACTAATTGCGTTATATTTGAAAGTGGAGCCGAAAAAGATTCATCCAATCTATACAATTCTTACATCTATTTAAGGCTAGAAGCGTCTTAAATAGATGTAAGAATTGTACGTACAAGATGTTTTATTTATCATGCGGCCTGATGAAGTCTTCCTCTGCCTCTTCATTCACACACTTTTGCTTTGTATATGTGTTTCGTCAATCTTTTGAACAATAGTCTAAAAAAAACAGTACTCTTGTAGAATATCTTATCTTACTAATATTATAAATGTCAAACTTTGTAAGTTTGTATGTTTGGACATTTGCGGTTCTTTCGCGGCCAAACGGCTGAACCGATTTGGCTGAAAGTTGAAATGGTGATAGCTTATACCTAGGATTAGGGCATAGGATATATTTGAATCTTGAAAAATTCATAGCTTTAATATTATAAAGTATGTTGCTCTTACACGGCATAGCGGCTGAACCGATTCTAGGAGGAAAATACATAAGCTACTTTTTCGAACTCCACGCGGGCGAAGCCGCGGGCATAAGCTAGTATGTATATATATATATATATGTAACATATATATATATATATATAATTTGCCGTCTAAAAGCGGGTTACCGTGTTTTATTAGTCACGGCCCATAGCTAGCAATAACTTACAGCAAGTTGCAAGTGACATAGCAGCTTCGCAGAGAATTTGGCTTTGATTTGCATATCGTGGATACTCGGCATAATAGTCTGGACAACACAATTCCATATTTAACCTACCTCAGCACAAGTGTCACATATTAAAGAAGTATACATACATTTTTTTTTTTTTTTTTTTTTTTTTATACAACAAGAGTGGCAAACAAGCATACGGCCCACCAGATGGGAAACGGTTACCGTAGCCTATTTACGCTCACGATACCTAAGTATCACTTGCGCGTTGCCACTCTGTGTTCAGAGAGTTATACTGTGTTGGCAACATAATAGGTCTAATCCCTCGGTTGCCAACACAATATAACAATCCTCCCCCCTCCCCAAGGAGCTCAATACTGGAAACCTTATTCACCGCGTAGGAACACAACACAACAAAATTGTGTTATTTGGCTACGGACTTCTATAAGGTGGAGGTCCTGCCCCAGTCGGGCAGCTCCAAATTCGAACGGAGAATCCGTTATGCCCTACCTCTCTTAAAATACATATCAATACTCATACATACATATCATCACGCCAAGTCCCTAACGGGGTAGGCAGAGAGTATAGAGCGCCAGTTCTCTCTAGACTTACATACCTCTTTCGCTTCGTCCACATTCATCAGTCTCTACATACATGCTCGTCGGTTTCGAGTACTCTTAACGTTCCCGTCCTTCAGAGTCCGATCTATTTGATCCAGGTAGTTGGAACGTGAAAGAAGTATCTAAACTAAAAACCGCGGTGGTCCATTGGTTACAGTCTGCAACGCAAAGATTGCAAGTTTGATCCCCGACTGTACCTACCAATGAGTTTTTTAAGCTTAAGTGCAGTGATTAGTCACACCACAAGCTTTATGGTGACGGAAAACATCGAGAGGAAACCTGCATACGTTTGAGAAGTAATTCAAAGGCGTATGTATAGTCGTGCTTGAGTAACGGCGATGGACTCGCCATCTGTCACGTTGGCACTTTAAATATATCTCTGGCGGTTGGTGGGTGTGGGGTACAACTTATACACCTCTGCCTACCCCTTCGGGAAACTCATGGGAAGGCGTGAGGGTATACCCATAAAAATAACTTCTATAAAATTAAAATTTGCTCTTACATCTTAAGGGCGGTGTGTCAGAAACATGAGTTAAGTTGTCAAATCACGATTCTCGACATGGTATTCCTTCATGTATCTGAATAAGTAAGGTTGATATTTGCATATCAATTTAAATTCCTTGATGTCGTACAACAAAATTATTATACAGCGTATGTGTGAAGATCTTATTACGATAAATAACGCAAGGAGCTTGCAACAAAAAGCCGTATTTGCTCAAACGTTGCTATTGGCTCTGCTTTAAATGTTAATGATATGTACAAACAAAATAAATAATAATTATAATAAATACCTCGAGACAAATCCACACCTGACCTAGCCCCCAATTAAGTAAAGCTTGTGCTATGGTAACTAGACTACGATATATTTACTTATATAGATAGATATATACATAAATACATAGGACATCCAAGACTAACGTACAAATTCTCGTGTTCCTCACACTAATATCTGCCCTCAGCGGGATTCGAATCCAAGACCTCAAGATTCGCAGTTATGAGCTCTAATCACTAGGCCAGACGGTCATCACTCAAAATAAACACACACACGCACACATGCAAATGTATTTAAAAATATCTCCAAGCCTTCCCACAATGGTCCTCGAAGGGGTAGGCATGTATGCACGTAGTACTCATATTTCTTCTCAAACGTATGCAGGTTTCCTCTCGATGTTTTCCTTCAGCGTCGATCTCGGTACAGTCGGGATTCAAATTTGCAACCTTTGCCTGCAAGCAACTACTCAAACCACTCGACCAACGGCTCTGACACTTAAACTATTTGTGGGGTGAAACATTTTAATTTATTCGGGAGAAGCCAAGTATCTTATCTAAAGTAACTTGTTATATTTAAAGGTTGCTAAGTGCCTTCGAATACTTAAGTACTTACTTAAGGTACGCGTCTTCAAGTTGCTCTCGGGAAATTTCCGATTCTCCGCAAAAGCCTTTGAATTTGAAACTTGACTACGGCACTCATTAGCAGTTACCTGCGTATTAAACTCTCGTCATTATTATTATTGATTAGCTTATGCCCGCGGCTTCGCCCGCGTGGAGTTCGAAAAAGTAGCTTTGGAAATTTTCCTGCTAGAATCGGTTCAGCCGCTATGCCGTGAAAGAGCATCATCCTTACTAATATTATAAATGTGAATGTAAGTTTGTTTGTTACGCTTTCACGTAAAAACTACTTAACCGATCGTCATAAAACTTTGTACACATATTCTCGGAGGTATTAGAAGTAACATAGGATACTTTTTGTTGAAAAAAAGTTTTTTTTACGAAAGGTAAAAAAGCTGTCTACGCCGACGAAGTCACGGGCACAGCTAGTATATTATAATATAAGAACCATGCATTTAGGATTAAAAAAAAAGTAGCCTACGTCCTATTTCTAGGTATAAGCTATCACCATTTCAACTTTCGACCAAATCAGTTCAGCCGTTTCGCCGTGAAATAACCGCAAACATCCAAACTTACAAACTTTCACATTTATAATATTAGTAAGATAAGATAAGATTAGAGTAGGTATTATTACGAGAGCCGTGGTGACTTCATGATTCGAAGTCACCTTTAACGCTTAGATTACAAGTTCGAATGACAACTGTACCAATAAGTTTTTCTGAGCTTAAGTAGTCATTAATCACACCAGACTTACGGTGAAGGAAAAAATTAAGAGGAAACTGCACCCGTTGGAGAAGAAATTCAAATTATAAAAGACTACCGGTCCGTCCCGGCTTCCCACGGGTAGACATACGAACTTTTTTTGGATAAAATAATATAGCCTATGTCACTCAGAGCCGTGGTGGCCCAATGGTTTGAGCAGTTGCCTGCGACGCAAAGGTCGCAAGTTCAAATCCCGACTGTACCAACGAGTTTTTCTGAACTTAAGTACAGTGATTAGTCACACCACGAGCTTAACGGTGAAGGAAAACATCGAGAGGAAACCTGCATACGGCTGAGAAGAAATTCAAAGGCGTATGTATAGTCGTGCTGGAGTAACGGCGATGGACTCGCAATCTGTCACGTTGGCACCTAATATACCTCTGGTGGAAAGTGGGTGTGTGGGTATTACCTATACACCTCTGCCTACCCCTTCGAGGACCCTTGTTGGAAGGCGTGAGGATGTATACTATGCCAATTCCAGAAATATCGCACGAAGTACGGGAAATATTACGATTTACCCTGTATTCTCAAAGATATTCCAGTTGAATATAGTTGAACCGAAGACAAATGTTCTTATCGTAACGACTTCGAATGCTGCTGCTCGAACACTAGCAACTCAGATATATCCTACAAAAACTTATACATTTTATATGGAATCGATATTCTACTACACACCTGTAATAAATAGAATACGATACGATATAGTAAGTAAGGGTCCCCGAAGGGGTAGGCAGAGGTGTATATGTAGTACCCATACACACACTTTCCGCCAGAGATATATTTTAGATGCCAACGTGACAGATGGTGATTGCATCGCCGTTACTCAAGCACCGTCGTATTTGCGTTGTTAAAGGTCCCAAATTTATTTTATGTCATATATCTTCCATGTACTACAGATAGCGACCGTTGACATTTTTATTATATGCTCGCCGTACCCTGCCACGCTTCGCTGTGGATATGTGACTGATGCAAAAAATTGATAAAAACAATCCTTGATGCGGATTATATATCATGCTGAAATTTCAGCTCGATCGGTGCAGAACTTTTTGAGTTTTTAAGGCGTACACAAACCAACATAACATTTTAATATATATAGATATTGATGATGATGATAAGAAAGAAAAACGTCAGTCTTTATTGGTAATAGGAGAAAAATATTCGGAGACTCCAATCCTACTCAAACATTCCAGATAAATCATGTTGCATAATTCAGTGTTGACACGAGAACGATCCTAAAACCCGTTGCGTAACCGAACAGCCCTAGAGCTACTCATGTTGAAGAACGAAAAACTTAATGTAACATTCGTGTTCAGACCGAATTCGGCTTCCTCGGTGTAGGTACTGAGTTTAGTCTAGAAATTTCATACAATTTTACACCGATTTAAAACTTCAATTCAAGGTTCCAAATACAACTATAACACCTACCTTTTTTTTTTCTCTTTTCATTTTCTCTCTTCACTTGGTTGCCTGGAAGAGATCGCTTTTGCGATAAGGCCGCCTATTGTGCCTATTACATGTTATTCTCTGTCTTTTTGTCATTCTATTTGTTTGTATGTGTGTGTGTACAATAAAGAATATTTATTAATATTATTTAGTGATTAGTCACACCACGAGCTTTACGGTGAAGGAAAACATCGAGAGGAAACCTGCATACGTCTGAGAAGAAATTCAAAGGCGTATGTATAGCCGTGCCTGAGTAACGGCGATTGACTCGCCATCTGTCACGTTGGCACCTAATATACCTCTGGCGGAAAGTGGGTGTGTGGGTATTACCTATACACCTCTGCCTACCCCTTTGGGGACCCTTGTGGGAAGGCGTGAGGATATATTATTATTATTATTTATTATTATTATTATTATAACAAACGTCTATCTTTCCTGTTTTGTACCTATAGGTGATAATCAAACTACATTGTATGTTTTTTTATGTTTGCAACATTAGAACTCTATCATTTATGAATCAACTAGCTTATGGCCGCGGCTACGCCCGCGTGGAGTTCGAAAAGGTAGCTTTGGAAATGTTCCTGCTAGAATCGGTTCAGCCGCTATGCCGTGAAAGAGCATCATACATTATAATATAAGAACTTTTCAGGATTAAAAAAAAAGTTGCCTATGTCCTATTCCTAGGTATAAGCTATCACCATTTCAACTTTCAGCCAAATCAGTTCAGCCGTTTTGCCGTGAAAGAACCACAAACATCCAAACTTAAAAACTCTCACATTTATAATATTAGTAAGATCAAACATTTACGAATATGTTTACTGGCAATGAAACATTTATTTTGTGTTTCTGATGTGAGTGTTTTGACCCAAAAGACATAATCATCATCACGCCGAGTCCCTAACGGGGTAGGCAGAGAGTATAGAGCGCCAGTATGATATATGACATATTAAAACCATCAAAATCTTCAATCTCTTCGAAAAATGTGCGGCGTAACGATATTAGATCGAATCCGCAATGAAAAGATTCGCAAATCAAGTGGCGTGAATGAGGGTGTGATTGTAAAGATGAAGAAAGGCATGTTACGTTGGTTTGGACACATAGAAAGGATGAGTGAAGAAAGATTGACGAAACAGGCAGAGGAAGGCCACGTTCCAACTACCTGGATCAAATAGATCGGACTCTGAAGGACGGGAACGTTAAGAGTACCCGAAACCGACGAGCATGTATGAAGAGACTGATGAATGTGGACGAAGCGAAAGAGGCATGTAAGTCTAGAGAGAACTGGCGCTCTATACTCTCTGCCTACCCCGTTAGGGACTTGGCGTGATGATATGTATGTATGTAAAAGCTTCAATTATTATCTATGTAGACTTCGTTTCTTTCTTGAACACACTATTTCAAGTCTGTTTATTTTATTAAGATTTCAAACAATATTTTTTGCATTCTATAGCCCGTTTATTGAGGCAGGTTATAGTATAGGTATATAATATCTTTAATACATATGTACAAACAATTATCATCACGCCGAGTCACTCACAGGCGGAGAGAGTAGAGCGCCAGCTGTCTTTAGACTTACACACGTTTTTCGTGTCATCTACATTACCTATACACCTCTGACTACCCCTTTCGGGGACCTATGTGGGAAGGCGTAAGGATATATTAATATTTTTACATTCTTCAGTCTTCGTTTCCTTGAGGTTCCCATCCTTGAATGTTTGATTGATGTTATCTGCCTCTTGCCCCTACCTCTTCCAGACTTTCGTATTGTATATCTGGTTCGACAATACTTCATCCCTCATCTTTTCTTATATATCCAAACTTATAAAACATGACTATTCAATCGCTCCCTCGATCACGTTCACTCTATCCTTGTGTAATAATAAAAAAAATCTAATAATCTTGATGGATGAAAATGGAGTATAATAATAACAATAATTTTGTCTACGATGTTTACCTAGCGAAAACTCTCTATCACTGCCCTCTGTCGACATAAATACAAACTACAATGTGTTGAAATGAAAAAGTTCAACCTGTAAGGATATCAAATACTGACCACAGATGGCGCTAAAATGTATTTACCCACATAAGAATTAAAGAAATAAAACAAACAGCAATACACTTACCCAAGCGTTTTCGTACTGATGAGTGGAGTTTTTAGACTGAGAAACCCATTTAATCTGCTTATACTCTTCTCTCTTCCACCGTCGCTTGAAGGCGCATCAGCCCTGTAAATAAATAAAAATAAGTCTTGACATAATATGGGTTGTACGTTTCAAGTCATTCTAGTTCAACGTTGCATTTGTAGATGGCGCTGTATATTTTTTACTTTCAAATTCAAATTTAAAAACGTTTACATTAAATTTGTACCGTGTTCTACCTTTCGTATAACGAAGTAAATGTTCTGACAAATTATTCGAAATGGTGCCCACGCCTTTTTCACTACCACCCACCACACCCCTTGCCATTCTTTCTTAAATCATGGAACCACTATGGTCTCACACTGCGCGGATTTTAAGAGTTGCCTTCCGCGAACGCTCATTCAGTGGAACACTCCAACTTTTGGTTTCAGCGGTAACCGATTACCACCAGGCTAGCCACGTGCTAGCGAAATCACGTTTAAGATAAAATTCAAGGACCGATATCGATGCTGACGCTCGAATATTTCACACCCTTCTTGAAGGCCCAGAATATATCTGAAGTGGTCAGTTTACAGTTATATAGTACCACATTGCGATACACAAAGCGAAAGCCTGTCCAAGAAGAAGCAGAGGAAGACCACGCTCCAACTACCTAGCTTAAATCAGACACTCAAGGACGGGAACGTCAAGAGTAACCGACGAGGATGTATGAAAAGACTGATGAATGAGGACGAAGTGAAAGAGGTACGTTAGTCTAGAGAGAACTGGCGCTCTATTCTCTCTGCCTACCCCTTAGGAGCTCGGCGTGATGATATATGTAGTACCACTTTGCATTAACAACAACGAAATACTAGGAGCCTAAGTAATTATGCAAATTTTCCAGGCACTGCGGCGTATGTGGCGCAGTTGATTGGCTAGGTATATACATACATAGGTATATAATATGTATATACGTATTATAACAAGCTACCATGCCATCAGTACAAATCTATAGGCGGTGTTATAGGTGGCGTCACAGATATATTTTGGGCTTAGAAGTATATTTAAGGGCTAACTTGACCGTTGGCGTGTCCATCGCCTGTCGCACGACTGTACATGCATCATTGAATGTCTTTTCTAACGACTTCAGGTTTCCTCTCGATGTTTTCCGTCGCCGTAAAGCTCGTGGTGTGACTAACTACTGTACTTTAGATCAGAAAAACTCATTGCTACAGTCAGGATTCGATCTTGCGATCTTTGTGTCGCAGGCAACTACTCGAACACACCACGGCTCTATAGATTTCTTCGTCTACGTCATCTTTGTGTTGCTACACGAACATCTCGGTATGTTTGTTTATCTTTCACGCGAAGACTACTGAACGGAAATGAATGAACGTTGTCACAGAGATAGATTATAAGCTGGCTTAACACATAGATTATGTTTTATTTCAGTTAATAATCACTGTGCAAAAATTCATGCAATTTGGTCTAACCGTTCTGACGTGATTGAGCCACAAAAATTCTTTTTTTTTTTTTTTTTTTTTTTTTTTTTTATACCACTTGGGTGGCAAACAAGCATGCGGTCCGCCTGATGGTAAGCGGTTACCGCCGCCTATGGACGCTTGCAACACCAGGGTATCACTCGCGCGTTGCCGACCCTGCAGGAATCTTTTCACACCCTTCTTGAAGAACTCCATGCTGTACTCTCCAGGGAAAACCTCAACGGGGAGCTCATTCCACAGCCTGAGCGTTCGCGGAAGAAAACTCCTTTGGAAGCGCACAGTGCGAGACCTTTGTGGTTCCAAGGTATGGGGATGAATTCCCCGTCGATGGCGAGAGGTGCGGTGGTAGAAGGTGGAAGTGGGCATCATGTCGAACAATTCTGCTGAACACTCCCCGTTATACAAGCGGTAGAACACACACAGGGAGGCAAAGTCTCTCCTCAGACTTAGTGATTCCAAGCCGCTTGTGAGCAAAGGATCATCGACAATTCTAGCGGCGCGTTTCTGAACCGCGTCAAAAGGCCCTAGCTGGTATCCAGGGGCTCCAGCCCACAGGTGGCAGCAGTACTCCACATGTGGCCGAACTTGCGACTTATAAAGTTGCAGCCTTTGTGAAGATGTGAAGTACTGCTTAGCCCTGTTGAGCACACCGAGCTTCCTCGACGCCAGCTTAGCCTTGTCCTCCAAATGACCACGGAACTGAACGTCGCTAGAAATATCGACCCCAAGGATCCTAATGCTCTCCGAGATGTTCAGAGGAGTGTTCTGGAATTGTGGAGCCACAGCGAATGGAGTTTTTTTAGCAGTGAACGCGCACACTTGTGTCTTAGTGGGGTTGAAGTGGACTAGGTTTAGTCGACCCCAATCGGAGACACTGCGAAGTGTACTCTCGATTTCAGACACAAGTCGTTCGCGACTTTCCTCCACAGTGGAACGAGGGAGATTAGCACGGCCCGTGTGGTAAGTGTCCCCAGTGCTGTCGTCTGCATAGCAATGAATGCCTTCAATAGAAAGCATGTCATTAATATGCAGAAGAAACAGAGTCGGGGACAACACAGAGCCTTGCGGGACTCCAGCATTAATATCCATGCTTTCGGAGCAGCTACCGTCAACGACGGCTCTTATGCATCTGCTGGACAGAAAGCTGGCGACCCATTTGCATAATCCCTCTGGCAGTCCGTAGGATGGAAGCTTCGATAGAAGACCGCGATGCCAGACCCGATCGAACGCTTTCGCCACATCCAAGCTGACAGCTAATGCCTCACCTTGACTCTCAATGGCGTGTGACCAACGGTGCGTGAGATATACTAGAAGGTCACCCGTTGAGCGACTATGGCGGAAGCCATACTGTTGGTCACTCAACAAACCGTGACCCTCTAGATATCGCAGGAGTTGTGTGTTAATCACTCGCTCCGTAATTTTAGAGAGGAGGGAGGTGATGGCGATCGGCCTGTAATTTGATGGGTCTGATCTATCGCCCTTTTTGGGCACTGGGTGCACGTGGGCGGTCTTCCACGAAGTTGGGACTTTTGGGTGGAGTAGGAAAGCGCGAATAGGCGCGTCAAAACAGGACACAATTCAGGAGCACACTGCTTAAGCACCACTGCCGGAATACCGTCTGGCCCGCTCGACTTATGGACGTCCAGAGACAGCATCTCCCGCCGGACCTCCCGTTGGGTTATGCTTATCTCCGGCATAGAGTTCTCACACCGCAAGATGGTTGGCGGTGTGGCGCCTCCGTCATCCATAGTCGAGTTCGAGGCAAAGAGAGAGCCCAATAGATCCGCTTTCTCTTTGGCACTGTGGGCCAAGTTACCATCCGGCTTACGGAGTGGTGGTAGGGACGACTGGCAAAAGTTTCCCTTAAAACTTCCTTACTTCACCATAAAATTCGTTAGTTAGTGGTGTGATAAATAACAAGCAATATTCGCATTGCAAGGCGACTAGTTGAACCACTCGTAAAAAATCGTAAACTCATAAATTCAGTAGGTTATTCAGGTTTACGCTTGGATCACATTAGTATTCAAACCCCAAGTATTCCAATTATACTTCCATTGTGTGCGACTGTACATATTCATGATGAAAACTTGATGAATATTAAGTAGGTATCTTGTCGTTTCCAAGATTGGCGCCGATACGAGTAACACCTGCTTGCTTAGGGTTAACTCTTGTATCCGCGGATGTACTGCATGCTACTTTCTTTTGCTGGGCAAATATATATCTTAATCCCATCTTATCCAATATTGTATACACATAAGACTTCACTTTCCGCCCACATATATTTTAGGAGTCATACGTCTTTTGAATTTCCTGTAAGATTTTCATCCGATACCTACTCTTCAGTAGTTTTCGCAGTGAGTAATTGGTCAAACTAAGTGTATGGACACCTGATCTGATGTAATATAATCCTCTTCAAGGGAATAATGAGTTGAGTGTACCTAGCGTCCCACTGAACGTCAATTTGCTATGATTGTCTCCAGTTCCGTCCGACGTCAACCAAGCTATGTTCGCAAATTGGTTCTAACGAGGATGTACCTATTTGTTCAATACATACCTATATATAAATGAAGGAGGGGCAAGCTACGTAAGCTCTTCAAATGTATGTAACTATATCTTAGTTATCATTTGGAATTCTGACTAGGAAATAGGGATACCTTAAGCCCCGAGCGGACGTATACTACATTCGTCCCATAGGAACATAAATATTAGCTCAGTCATTCAGGTAATATGTCAATTTAGCCATCTGCACCGCCAGGCCTAGTGTACGCTGTTATCAGTCCGTGTCAATTGCTTGTTAATCACCTTGAACTAAATATAGAATGGTTTGTTTAGGTGGAACAGCGCGATGTGCCCGGTATCGACTGCGCTCACCTGGCGATGGACACAGAGGAGGGCGTGGAGGTGGTGTGGAACGAGGTGCAGTTCTCAGAGAGAAAGAACTTCAAGGCGCAGGAGGACAAGATACAGATGGTGTTCGACAACCTGACGCGGCTCGAGCACCCAAACATCGTCAAATTCCACCGGTATTGGACCGACACGCACAATGATAAGCCTAGGGTACGTCGTCCCGATAACGACTCAATTTGATTTTTTGTTACTAGTTGGCGTCCCCGTGCATTCGCGGTCAAAAGTTTTGATGCCATGTTTTGATTGGCGGGCAGAACGAGTCGATGCGCTGGCAAGCGGCTGGCAATAGCAGGTTCCATAAAACACGAGCGGGCTTAGTGACGAAACTCGGCACCATTTTAGAGGCAGACTGCGGCCATTGATACTGATACACGTTGATTAGGATATGTTTTCAATAAACGGATTGACATTCGAACCGGGCCTACTCACCGTCATGGCAGCATATTTATCCACTCGATTTGCACATGTTAAGTAATAGAGCCATGTTTGTGATGCAGGTTATATTCATAACGGAGTACATGTCCTGTGGCTCGCTGAAGCAGTTCCTGAAGCGCACCAAACGGAACGTGAAGCGGTTGCCTCTGCAGGCGTGGAAGCGGTGGTGTACGCAGATACTGTCAGCGCTCAGGTAATGTTCTGGGAACTCTCACTATTGGACCTTCAATTGTCCAAACTCAACACGAAGGACCTGGAAATTGTCAAGGGTTTCTTTGATTGGCGCCACTTCACTCTAACCTTTCCATCTGTGGCTACACGCGGTAACTATTCGAAGATTTTTCATTTATCATATACGATCCTAAATAGAAAACATACTCCTAATAAATGCAATGTACTTACATATGTAGACATGCTATATGTGGAGAACTAAAGCGCTGCATTATTGTACGAACGGATGCATGGAACGCACCAACACTACGTCAAGAAATAAACGAACGCGTTTATTTATTAGACGTGGCTAGTCTGCGGCATTAACAAAGGTAGTACAGCCTCTGCGATGATTGTTGCAGCTACCTGCACGGGTGCGCGCCGCCCATCGTGCACGGCAACCTGACCTGCGACACCATCTTCATCCAGCACAACGGGCTCGTGAAGATAGGCTCCGTGGCGCCCGACGCCATCCACCACCACGTCAAGACGTGCCGCGAGAACATGAGGAACATGCACCTTATTGCTCCCGAATACGGATGTCAGTACTCGCTCCCCCGCCATACGTTGCCTGACTAACACCTAAGTCGTCAAAACCGGAACCCTATTATTAATCGTTAGACTACCAACGTTAATGACAACATGCCCTAGTTGCCTCGAAATTAGTTTTATCTAACGTTAAAGTTTCACACTTCTTATAATCATACGGTCCGCTCAATGGTTAGCAGTTTAACAAACGTCGTTTATATATATATGTATTAGGTAGTGTTTCTTTTTCAAGAAGTTCCGCCTTCAGCCGTATAACCAACTTTAGAGAGGAAACGGGAGATTCCGTAGAGCCTACCCCTCTCGCTGCTCGGCTAAGTCCACCCGGGATCGACCGTAGGCATCGGGGGTGAACCTTCTCACGGACGCGAAGAGTCGTTCCATTCGTACGAAAATAAAAATATCCCTTCCCACAGCGTCGCAGATGGTGACGCCGGCCATGGACATCTACTCGTTCGGCATGTGCGCGCTGGAGACGGCGGCGCTGGAGATCCACGGCAACGGCGACTCCGGCTGCAGCGTCACCGACGACCACGTGGCGCGCACCGTGCAGTCGCTGGACGAGCCGCGCCAGAAGGACTTCATCTACAGGTACCCCTACTCGCCCCCTACTCGGCCCCTACTCGCCCCCTACTCGCCGCCCGCTCGGCGCCTTTACTACCTACTCGCATGAACACGAGCCCGTTGTACTCATCGCATTGGAACTCTTCGTGCGTCAGGTGCATCAACAAGGACCCGGCGAAGAGGCCAACGGCGCGCGAGCTGCTGTTCCACCCGTTGCTGTTCGAGGTGCACTCGCTCAAGCTGCTGGCCGCGCACACGCTCGTCAACACTACAGGTGATACATCCTTTCGGGCCGAGTCACCGTAACGGTCGACGGCGATGTAACGCAATGATACTGACGGGTGGCGGGTGGATGTGGCAGCCAACATCTCGGAGACCATCACGGACGAGGTGGCGGGCGGCGGCGGCGCGCTGGCCTGGGTCGTGCGCGACGGCCAGCGTCACGAGCTGGCCGCCAGGGACCTGCAGCACGCGGAGAAGCTGGAGAAGTTCGTCGAGGACGTCAAGTGAGTGGCCGGGCTGGGGGCGCTGGGGGGGGGG
>JACCPG010004575.1:0-28566 GCA_016069955.1 Drepana arcuata | reverse complement strand
GGGACATTGTGCATCTCTCTGCTGAGCGTACTATTGAATTGTCATGTATAGAGTTAGAGCGATACATTGTTGTGTGCGTATACCGACCCCCAAGTGGAGATTATGATCATTTTGAAAAAGCGATGGAAGAAGTTTTAAATAAAATTTGTAAGACAGGCAAAAATATAATAGTATGTGGAGATTTTAATGTAAATATAATAGAAACCTCATCCACGAGTAACAGTTTTAAATGCCTTTTTGCCTCTTTTAATTTTATTAACATGTTTTCAGAGCCAACTAGAATAACTAGCGTATCAGCTACATGTATTGATAACATATTTACAAATTTTGAGCCCATTAGTAAAGACATTATAAATAAACTAGAATCAGATCACTGCGGCCAATTAATAAGTTTTAGAAAACATAATGTTAAAGTTCCTAAAAAGAGGATTACTTATGTACCTGTAAATGCAAGTCGCTTGAATAGTTTTCGCGGTAATGTGCTCAGTAAATTTCCTTTAAAAAGTAACCACCAAAATCCTCAATCAATGTATAACTCTCTTTTCCAAGTGGTACATAAAGAACATGAGCGCATATTGACCCCTAAGACTATTCAAATTGGTAACCATATGGCGTTTAGTGAGTGGGCTACCACAGGCATTCATAGAAGTAGACGAAGGCTGTATGAACTATACCATGAGAAAACATTTAATTTTGATTTTGATTTTATCAATTATGTTAAAAATTATTCCAAATTATTTAAAAAGGGTTGTTCAAGCGCCAAGTCTATTGCTGTGAGAAATAAAATTTCAAAGTCATCCAATGTGACTAAGGCAACATGGAGTATTATAAATAGTGAGACTGGGAAATCAGCACAAAAACAAGATGGAATAAAATTAAATATTAATGATAGTTTAATTGAAGCTGATTCTGCTGTAGCTGCCGCTTTTGAATCAGTTTTTGCTGATATTCCAGTCTCATTAACAAAATCATTAACTTCATCACCTTCCTCCGCTGAAAAAATTCTTAAAACCCATGTGGAAAAATCTGATACTGAATTCAATTTCAATACTGTTACCCCCGAAGAAATAATAAAAACTTTTAAATCCCTAGATATGAAAAAGTCTACCGATTTATGGGGACATTCTGTCAAAGTTCTTAATAGTATTATTGACATTGTTGCAGTAGACTTAGCATTAGTTTTTAATGCATGTATTGCTAGTGGTGAATTTCCTGATCAAATGAAATATAGTAAAATCATTCCTTTATTTAAAACTGGTACCTTTATTGACCCAAACAATTTCAGACCAATCTCAATGTTGCCAGTTTTCAGCAAAATTTTTGAAAAAGTTTTACTCAACCAGATGTTAGCCTTTTTTAACAAACATGAGTTGATGCATACTAAACAATACGGATTCACAAAGGGTCGCTCGACTACTGATGCAGGCGTCGAGCTTATCAGGAAAATTCTGGAGGCTTGGGAGGATTCAAAGGATGCTTTAGGTGTTTTTTGTGACCTATCAAAAGCCTTCGATTGTGTGCATCACGAAACATTGATCAGGAAGTTAGACCACTATGGTATAAGGAATTTAGCTCTTAACCTTATATCATCTTACTTAAGTAAACGAGTACAAAAAGTGTGTATACGTGGGGAAATATCTCCGGGGTGCCCAGTAGCTATGGGCGTTCCACAGGGTTCGATTCTCGGTCCATTTCTTTTTCTTATCTATATCAATGACCTACCTCATCTGGTAAATGATAAACATGATATTGTATTATTTGCTGATGATACTTCTTGACTATTTAAGATAGACCGACAGAAACATGACTTTGACGATGTAAATAATGCTCTCTCTGACGTGGTTCATTGGTTTAGTGCCAATAATTTGGTACTTAATGCTAGGAAAACGAAATGTATTAAATTTACAATGCCTAATGTGAAAAAGGTTTTAACTACCCCTATACTTATAAATACCGAGAAGTTGAACCTAGTGGATTCAACAGTCTTCCTTGGAGTCACATTGGATCACAGATTGCAATGGGGCCCCCACATTAATGGATTGGCGAATAGACTCAGCTCTGCAGCATTCGCGGTAAGAAAAATCAGACACTTGACTGATATCAACCCAGCCCGTTTAGTTTATTTCGGCTATTTTCATAGTGTCATGTCTTACAGCATTCTTTTATGGGGTAATGCTGCAGACATTGGATCTATTTTTGTGCTGCAGAAGCGGGCTATTCGTGCAATTTATAGCCTTAGGCCTCGTGATTCTCTCAGAGAATTATTCAAAGAAATTGACATATTGACCGTGCCATGTCAATATATATTACAAAATGTGTTATATATTAGAAAGAACATTGTAAAATATAAGAAAAATAGCGACTTGCATATATTGAATACACGTAATAAAGATAAACTCCATGTACCTTCAGCTAGATTGCATAAAACTAGCAACTCATTTGTTGGGCAAGGTATACGCTTTTTTAATAAGCTACCGCAGAAAATAATTGAATTACCTTATGTAGAGTTTAAAGCTGTCATTAAAAGTAAATTAATACAAAAAGCTTATTATACAATATCAGATTATTTGAATGATGGCCATACATGGCAATGAATTGCTCCTCTTATACAGAGTTTATATGTTATTTAATCTTTTTCTACCCCTACGTAAAAGGGAACAAATGTTAAAAGAGAAAACCGGGGAGTTTGTTTCGCCGTTTCTTCTCCTGGCGGGTATTTTCTTGGAAACGGTGGTAACTTTAGTTTTTGTTAAGTATATGACGTTCAATAAGTGTTCCCTGTGTCCCTTACGTTGAATAAAATATTTTGATTTGATTTGATTTGATTTGATTAACACCACCAAGCCGTGGTAACCGAAAGGTTCGAATAGTCGGCTACAATGCAGAGATTCTAAGTTGGCTGCAACAGTAATATATGTCAGATATCGCCATCTGATTTTGCATTTGCATTTTCATCTTTTTTTGACATTTGATATATATATATATATCCTCACACCTTCCCACTAGGGTCCCCGAAGGGGTAGGCAGAGGTGTATAGGTAATACCCACACACCCACTTTCCGCCAGAGGTATATTAGGTGCCAACGTGACAGATGGCGAGTCCATCGCCATTACTCAAGCACGACTATACATACGCCTTTTGAATTTTTTCTCAGACGTATGCAGGTTTCCTCTCGATGTTTTCCTTCACCGAAAAGCTCGTGGTGTGACTAATCACTGTACTTAAGTTCAGAAAAACTCATTGGTACAGTCGGGATTCGAACTTGCGACCTTTGCGTCGCAGGCAACTGCTCGAACCACTCGGCCACCACGGCTTCTAAATCTTCTTCATCTAAATATATTATCTTCAGTGAAGACAGGGTGCTAAAACACTCCTGCCTTCCCTTTCGTGGCCCTTGTGGGAAGGCTTGAAGATATATATATACCTAAGAAGAAGGAATATACAAAGGTACCTTATATAGGACCAGTAAAACTACCAACCCTATAAGGTACAAAATTGAACCACTAGCAAAGCTTCTCTGATCTCTCAGACAGACGTGATTCGACAGGTATTAAAGTTAGAACTATTTGTTAATACGAAGTTCAGTAGCGTTTGTACATGCAATTTCGACCTTATTGATGCCCTTAATATTTTCGTGTGTAACCATACCTCAATTTATTCACAGGTCAGGAACGCCATCCCGGAATCCCGTTGTTTAACAAAGTCGTGTAACCATTAATTTGGTCTGTCATTTTGAAGCTTGGCAATAAATCGTTATTGTTCCCAGCTCGCTGGTAACAATGAATTCACAAAAATATTTGATCGAAATATTCAATGACGGTTTTGTATTGTTTTAGGGTGTAATTTCCCATGGAGATAAAAAATATGCTCGCTTTAGGGTGAGGTCCTCGAACTGATATATCTTACTAATATTATAAACGTGAAATTTTACTCGCTAATTTTAAGTTACTCGAACAAGCTATACGATTTATGGAAGTGGATGCAATTTGGCACAGAGACGGATTATTCGCTGGATTTGTGTTAACAAACACTATGATAATACAGAAAAGAAAAAAAAAATAGAACTAAGAATAAAATCCTTTATATTTTGAGAGAGGTAGGGCTTAATGGGTTTCCGTTCGGATTTGGAGGTGCCCAAGGGGGTGAAGGACCTCCACCTTATAGAAATCCGTAGCCAAATATTTTTTTTTTTTGGGTTGTGTTCCTGCGTGTTGAATAAGGTTCCAACTCTCCGAACACAGATTGGCAACGTTAAAGTGATACTTCGGTATCGTGAGCGTGAATAGCTTGCGGTAACCGCTTCCCATCAGGTGGGCCGTATGATGATTGTCTGCCACTCTTGTTGTATATAAAAAAAGCCTAGCCAACAATTGATCTCCGTGCCAAATTATATCTAGTTCCGTTCAGTGTTCAGTTCACTTTTGCGTGAAACACGCAAATACATCTCCCATTGATAATACTAATGGGATACATTATACTTTTTTTTAATCACCCTTTAAAATGTAGTTGAAACAAATTGGGTGAAAGGAATTAGGTTAATGGTTGCGATACTTTCAGGGCTGTCAAACTTTACTTGGTATTTCGATATTAAACAATAATTTTACCTTATAAAAAGAATTGATTATTGACATTTAATGAATGAAACTATAAATTAATCAATTATATTTATACCTTTAAGTGTACGGAAAAGCAAGAGGTGTAACAAAACGCCGTAAATAAATTTTAGATGCCAACATGACACTTTGGCGGGTCCATTTTTAAAACACTTTTAATTTTTTTATCGAACATAAAAAAGGTGTGAAGCTCATAGTGGTGGTAATTGTTATTAAATAGTTTTTATCCTCACGCCTTCCCACAAGGGTCCCCGAAGGGGTAGGCAGAGGTGTATAGGTAATACCCACACACCCACTTTCCGCCAGAGGTATATTAGGTGCCAACGTGACAGATGGCGAAGTATTTTTTTGTATCTAACATTAAAGTAAATATTTATGGTGATAACCCTGACGACTCCAGAATGATACAGCAATTAACAAGGTTTCTCTGTCAGACTAATGCAGTATGACATTGGCAGTAAGTTGCCAGCCGAAAGGCTAATTGGTATAAAGCTGCGATTCTTGTGTCAAAGGCCAGCTCTCCAATAGCTATTTAGAACCTAACTGGCCATGCTTTACATGCAAGTGCATTATTAACCCCTTTGTCGTGTAGCATAGGGTCGTTTATTGCATGTTTGCGTTCACTCAGTGAAAGTAATACAAAACTCAACCAAAAGCACCAGATAAGATACAAGTACACACGAAATTTGACTTGGCCTTAAAATTTCCACGAAATATCACCGTATCAACTGGCGGGATGTTTCCGGCGAAAAGCCGCGCTAAGTCACGTTAAGTACCAAAACGTGAAAGTAACATTGAAATGAGAATAACGCCTCTTGTTATCTTGATACGCTCGTACTTGACTCTGAGTGGTGAAAAGTTTAATACAACAGGCAAAGAAGTATACGGTCTAGCTGATGGTAAGCGGTTGTCGTTTGGTTTCAACGTTGTCGACTCACAAGGTATCATAAAGAACGAATGTTTTTTTTTATACTACAAGAGTGGCAAACAAGCATACGGCTCACCTGATGGGAAACGGTTGCCGTAGCCTATTTACGCTCAAGATACCGAAGTATCACTCGCGCGTTGCCACTCTGTGTTTGGAGAGTTATAGTGTGTTGGCAGCATAAGATTTAATCCCTCTGCTTCCAACACAATGTAACAATCCTCCCCCCTCCTCAAGGAGCTCATTACTGGAAACCTTATTCACCACGTAGGAGCACAACACAATAAATTGTGTTATTTGGCTACGGACTTCTATAAGGTGGAGGTCCTGCCCCAGTCAGGCAGCTCCAAATCGAACGGGAAACCCGTTATGCCCTACCTCTCTGGTTATAGAAAAATTCATAAAACAGATGTAAAACAGCCAGTGTATCGGTTTCGGGAGACCATATTCCTTACTACTCGTATTAAGATCAAAATGTTCGTCCTGTCATTAACAAGAACACGTCATTAGTACCCCACAGTAAAATGCATGTAAGATGACACTTAACTCTATTATCTTTGCTAGGATAATGATCCTGATGAATGATATGCTTACTGTAGTTAAAAGTGAAACGATTAAAGTATTCCTGCAGGATCACTAAGCGTCCATAGCGGCGGTTACTGCTTACTATCGGGCTGACTGCGTGCTTGTTTACCATCCCAGTCATATAAGAAAAGGTAAGTAAAAGTAATACATTGTTTTAATATCATGAATGTTAATGGCAACAATGCTGTGTGAATGTTGAACACGGCTGATACAAATTATTTTAGTCATAAGATTAAATGTCTGTACTGTTAGTGTTTTATTTAAGAGTTTATACTTAATGTAAGAAAGTCTTGTGTATTTATTTAATACCATTGTTATTATTATAATACAAAGTAATAATAAATATAAACGAACTATAAATGGATAAATATACCTATGTCCAAAATCTGTGTCACTGTTACTGTGTCTCTAGATATTTGATAACAATAATATATCCTCACGCCTTTCCATAAGGGTCCCCGAAGGGATAGGCAGAGGTGTATAGGTAGTACCCATCAATCCACTTTCCGCCACAGATATATTTTAGGTGCCAGCGTGACAGATGACGAACCTTTTGCTTCTCAAACGTATGCAGTTGTCCTCTCGATGTTTTCCTTCACCGTAACTAATCAAGTAAACAAAAGAGTACGAGAAAAATCCGTGAAGATGGGCATTTATTGCCACATAAATATGAGTTTTATTGATAGGGCTTACATTATTATCTCAATGTAAGTAGGTATACTTAAAACACTCCCATACGCAACTAAAGCCATCAAATCGTATTAAGATGACTAATACACTTTTATTGAGTCCCAGAGATACGTAACGAGATAAATATGAAGCCTTGGAGAGGTTTTCATATTAAGATGACGTACAAAGCCGGTGTAATTAAATGTCTTAATCAAGTTAATGTGTCTGTTTTTAACAGCTTCCCAAAGACCATTTCACGCGAATGGTAATTATAGAACTTTCTAGATCATTATGAAACTGTCATTCTATAAAGTTTTCTAGTGAGTCCTAATTTTCGCTTCGATACTATAATTGTGTCGTGGTGGGCGAGTAGTTCGATTGGTCGCCGACAACTCAAAGATTGCCAGCTCGAATCTTGACTGTACTGTAAGGTATTCCGTACTTATGTACAGTGATTAGTTACCATGAGCTTTACGAAGAGGTAAAGTATCGTGAAGAAACCCGCATTTGAGAAGTTAATAGACTCGCCACCTGTCACGTTTGCACGTTCGTTAGGATTCAATGAAAATAAAGCATTCACGTTGTTTGAGGTGGGTTTGTTTGTCTTCGTGCTAAGGTCAGGGCACTACTGATCCGAATGAAAAAATATTTGGTATTTGATAGGTATTAATTATTGAAAAGAGTGCATTTGAAATTTTGTGGGTTGAATCGAGTGGTTCGAGCAGTTGCCTGCGACGCAAAGGTCGCAAGTTCGAATCCCGACTGTACCAATGAGTTTTTCTGAACTTAAGTACAGTGATTAGTCACACCACGAGCTTTACGGTGAAGGAAAACATCGAGAGGAAACCTACATACGTCTGAGAAGAAATTCAAAGGCGTATGTATAGTCGTGCTGGAATAACGGCGTCACCTAGGCGTTAGGTGTCACGTTGGCACCTAATATACCTCCGGCGGAAAGTGGGTGTATTGGTATTACCTATACACCTCTGCCTACCCCTTCGGGGACCCTTGTGGGAAGGCGTGAGGATATATTATTATTAATTATTGAGGAAGGCATCATCAGCCTAAGAAGCTATACCTATCATCATGTTCACATGATGATAATATCATCAACCATGATGGGTTTGGTAGTCACCCAATGGAGGGGAACAGTAATCATGCCAATTTTTACACCACAAGAGTGGCAAATAAGCATACGGCCCTTCTGATGGGAAATGGTTACGGTAGCCTATATACGCACACGATACCGAAGTATCACTTGCGCGTTATCACTCTGTGTTTCTCATTGTAATTCCTCTCCTGCCAACGCAAATCAATCCTCCTCCATCCCCGAGGAGCTCATTATAGGAAACCTTATCAATTTTACACCGGTGATCGCGAGAAAAAGCTAGTGCTGATAATTCAGTTGACATTATTGTCCATTGTACCATTAGATTGTACCGCAGCATCCAAAGTAGTGGAATAATTATACACTTAACATCTGTCACTCTGGGCGCACAGCTTGCTCTGAACTTCGCTCGTTATCAGATTTATGAATTTTTAAACATTTAATAATTAAAATACTGTGCTTTGTTTAATTCATGCGTCATTCAGTGCTACTTATGTTGCCACAGCTTGTACTGAGACCAAACAACGCATACATGCCAATAATTGTTTGGCATGCATTACAACCAATTTAATCGCATTACTATCACATATCAGAATGATTGATTGTGAATTGCTTACTAGTTCGTTGGTTTATATAAATTAAAAGTCTATAACATGCAGTCCACACTCTACTTGATCCTCCAACATTTAGGAAACAGATATACAAAGCGAAAGTATGTGCGAGAAGAGACAGAGGAAGACCGCGCTCCGACTACCTAGATCAAATCGGACACTCAAGGACGGGAACGTCATGAGTACTCGAAATCGGCGAGCATGTATGAAGAGACTTATGAATGAAGACGAAGCGAAAGAGGTATGTAAGTCTAGAGAGAACTGGTGCTCTTTTCTCTTTGCCTACCCCGTTAGGGTCTCGTCGTAATGATATGTATAATATGCATTTTAATTTATTTCAAAAATCGAAGTTTATGAGGCAGGAAATAAACTTCAGGTATATTAGTATTATTCACATATTTATTAGATTCACTTTTATACTATTTGAAATGACTGAGTGAGTGAATGAGTTTTTCTAAACATACATATATACAATAGTGTTTGAGAAACGGCAATATACGCCGAAACCTCTGCGGACCTTTACCTCTTATACTACCCTGTATGGACCATCTTAATGATACTTCTGAAAATGTCTCACTATTTCCATGGGAAAAATGCAACGGAGCTATAGGGAATAGTCCTTTAAACAACACCGATGCACCGTAATTACTTAATGGCAAATCAATTTCAAACTATATTCACTCACTCCAATTCCAACAAATGATACAATTAATATCATAACAGGCAATTACGAAGAGCTGATCAGTTGTATACATGAAGCTATACCCACAAGACATGAAGGCGGTGACGATCAAATCGCGTGATGCAACGAATTACGTATCTACTAGACTAAAAGATGCTAAAAGTGTCGGTTTGTGAAAAGTAACCAATACGAAGCTCTTGTTACGTATAGTATCAAGTATAAGGTAAGGTAAGGCAAGGTGCTAATGAAATTATTGGCTAAGAGCAAAAAGTGAATAGTTGTAATTAATGTCTACATTACCATACTGCTGACTGAACTAACTGAGTTGAGATTTAAATTAAATATACGTATAGCTGATACTTCTTCAGAATAATGTAGTTTCTCCACAAATGGAATGTCTTTTTTATATCTGTTAAGTAAATTTTGAGTTTACCCATAATGGATGAGGAGAAGAAAAATATTGATATGTTGTTCGTGCTGGATAAAATCTTAAAAAAAAAGAAAGATTAATTCCCTGAAACACGATTGCAGCGCCACCAATTGCCACGAGCGCGAATCTAGACCATTCTCGAGCCCATCTGAAGACAAACAGACAATTTCATTAATTTATAAATTTTTTTTGGTATTGTCTTTCGTAGCGTGAGTTCCGGGAACTTTTGCTACTTAACCGGTCAATGGCGAGACCTAGGCCTCAAGCCAGGCATTTTAGCACTAAGCAACACAGCTAAGGGCACCCCCTGTGGGGTACGAACCTCGGCTTAGGGCGTTGCTGGATCGCGATCAAGGGAGCTGGGCTGGACTGTACATTTTATTTATATATTATTTGGGGGTGGAATTTCATTAAATCGGTCCGACTGTTTAAGAGGAGCTCAGTGACATACACACGTACAGAAGACATATATATGTAAAGATATCTGTATCCTGCCACGCTTCATTGTGGTTGCTTAGGTAAGAATTACCGTTAAACAACTTATTCTAGCTAGAGACCGAATGCATAGCATCCAGAAATTACCTCCATCAAAATATACCTCTAGCGAAAAGAGGATGGATTTCACCTTTCCATACACCTTCGAGGAATGTTGCCGGAAAGCGTAAAGATATTAACCATAGTCTCTTAAAGTCAGTTTGTAAATGATTTCATTTTAACGATATTCCTTTTTTTTAATGTTGAAAAAAGTTATGAAATAAAAAAATACATTTAAATGTTCATAAGCGACAGTTACAGCCGGGCTTACGACCGCCATAAAGCTGTAAAACAGATTCCAATCTCAGTAAAAACTGCGTTAAGCTTTTTGTGGATTATGGATGATACTACGAACATATTGATACTGAATATAGTGAGTTTTTATGAACTGAAGTGTATTAAATAGTCACACCACGAACTTTACGGCGAAGGAAAACATGCATACGTCTGAGAAGAAATTCAAAGGCTTGAGTAACGGCGACGGACTCGCAATCTAGCGTAACAAGGAATGTATTATATCCTCACGCCTTCCCACAAGGGTCCCCGAAGGGGTAGGCAGAGGTGTATAGGTAACACCCACACACCCACCTTCCGCCAGAGGCACATTAGGTGCCAACGTGACAGATGGCGAGTCCATCGCCGTTACTCAAGCACGACTATACATACGCCTTTGAATTTCTTCTCAGACGTATGCAGGTTTCCTCTCGATGTTTTCCTTCACCGTAAAGCTCGTGGTGTGACTAATCACTGGACTTAAGTTCAGAAAAACTCATTGGTACAGTCGGGATTCGAACTTGCGACCTTTGCGTCGCAGGCAACTGCTCGAACCACTGGGCCACCACGGCTCTCTCTCAGGAATGTATCGTAGGTATATACAGATTTTTAGTATCCCTGACTATTTGATCAATAAGCGTAAATGTTTGTGATAGTAGTACAAGTTGTTCTACCCGTGAGGTATTCAGCTTTGTAATAATAAAGTAAACGACTAAAGGTACTACACAAATCATTACTATATTTACTACGCATTCGATTTATTCTATTTAAAATCAAAATCGAGTCTTAGCAAAAGAAAAAAGTCAATTAACTAAGTACTCAGTAGAACTTAGTTTTTCATAGGATCCCAATATTAATCGGGAGACAATTAATTTCTTTTGTCTACAGATGGAGAGCTTACAGGATCAGTTGACCAAAGATTACGTTGCTTTAAGTGGAATGGGCTTCTTCTACCTGGATCGGTCTGTTTTATTGCAGGTAAACGAAAATAATAATTTAATTAAAAAGGGGTAGCTACCAATGAGTGTAACATTACATAATGTAACATACAAAGTCAAAGTTAACATAATATAATTTACGATGAAGAAACGCACACACAGACTTTTTATTAACCGGTACATTGGTACAGTCGGGATTCGAGCTTGCGATCTTTGTGTTGCTCGAACCACGGCTTATATTTGATAAATATGATAAAAGCTACCCAAAATTTCAGATGGCTGGCGCTGTGATAACCTATGAACTTGTTCTTATACAGTTCGACGACTAACGGCACGCAATCCAGATGATATGACGTGTCTGCTACCTGTAGTTTGAAATAAGCGTCCTTTCGTATAAGAATTCGTAAGTATTACACTTTGTAGGCAAGTTTCTACGAACAATGAAACGCCAGTAAAAGTGGAAAAATAAACTCTAACGATAAATCAAATAGTAACATAAATCACATATTTATACTATTTTATTAACACAATTGTTTCGACGTTGAAAACGCCACTGGTCAGTAAACAGTGTCATTAAATAATTATCTTTACGAACGTGACATAGAATTTGAAATTCAATATCACAACGATCGAAAACAATTGTAATGATATGTTGGAAACATACATTTAAAGGTGTAAAACAATTTCTATAATAACAATGCGCTTTTATCGTCGGGTAGTAATTTTGTTAATTTCCTCTGACATTGTTATTTCAATACAAACCGGTAAATGGAGGTGAAATTTTGTCGATGGACTTTATTTGTGACTTGGAAACATTTTACATTGGAGCCCTGGAATCGTGAGTACTCTCTTTAAATCGTGAACAATGTAGTGTTACAAAGTTGTACTGTCTATTTTAATATTGCTAGTAGTTATTTGAACAATACGGCTTGAATATAAAGTCGTGGCAGAGTGGATCGAGTATGTAACACAGAGACACGTAACACAAACATTGCAATTCGAACCCCGACTCTAGCAATTCTGAATTTAATTACAGCGATTAATCACACAACGAGCTTTGCGGTGACGGAAAACATCGAGAGAACGCCTGAATACGTTTGAGAAGGAATCCAAAGGCGTATGTATGGTCGTGCCTGAGTAACGGTGATGGACTCGCCTTCTGTCACATTGGGACCTAAATATATATCTTCGAAACGTGGCTGTGTAGATACTACTTACAGTCGAATTCTTAGCCCTCTGGCAACCCTTGTGGGAACCCGTGCAGATATATAATTTATTGGAATTCATTCATTATTGAAAAAACTATATAGTCTATATAGCCTTTTCAACCCCTGCTTGTGTGTTTGTATATATACGTTTCATATAATTTAACCACTTTAGCATTCCACGGACGCCAAGTGAGTTGCCACAAGGGTCCCCGAAGGGGTAGGCAGAGGTGTATATGTAGTACCCACACACCCAATTTCTACCAGAGATAAATTTTAGGTGTCAAGTGAGTTGTCACATTGGAAAAAATCTTTTACCTATAACTTATTAATTTTAGTAATAATTACGAAATAAAATAAAAAAATATCAAGTCTAAATAATTCCGTATACAAATAATAAGCTGGAAATAAATTACATGAAGAAGACGAAAGCAGAAGAGTCGCGTACTCATGATGTAAGTACTTTTTGCGTCTTATTCTAGCATACTGAGCCAATTAGGTACAAGGTTAAATTCGAAGAGTAGTCACCGACTGAAAAACAACCTCAGTATATAAAGTGTCAAATAAGCATTATGATCTTTCTTATGGTAAACGGTCACCGTAACGCGCGCTTGCAAAATTAGACCACTGGCGCTCACATTACACTGGAGTAGCTGTGTTAGTGGTATAAAGAAGGAATGTTTCCAAGAATTTTAATACTCTAAGCCGAGATCCGTACCCCATAGGGGGCGCCCTTAGTAATGTTGCTTAGCACATTAAAGTGCCTGCCTGGAGGCCTAGGTTTCGCCATTGCCCGGTTAAGTAGCAAAAGTTCCCGGAACTCACGTTTCTAGTGGTCATGAAAGTGGACAATCCCAAGGCGTTGGAGCGTGTGGACCTAGCAGCGGTCCCGAGTCGGCACAGACGACTGTGCGCGGAGCCGCCGGGAGTGCGCACGAGTCGTGCTGCCGCTGCACCTATTCCTAGAGCAGTGGCGTTACTCAACTCGCTACTTGCTCAGCACACGGACCTTATCTTCCATTATCATCCTTTTAAAATTAGCCGTTGCATTTAAAAAAAAATTAAATAGTACATAAGTTTATTGGTTATAAAATTTTATTTTTCTTTTAGTATATAATATATAATGAGTTATACATTATACAATAAGTAAGTATCTGTAAATGTAAATATTTTAAATGTAAGTGTTTTGGCTCAGAGCTGTTAACTTATGTTTTTATTGAAATAAATATATATAATATATACAAATAATTAACACTTGGAATACAAAACTACTCAAGGCACCTAATAATGTGTTGGATGACAACAGTTAATCCTGCGGGAATGAGCTGCATCAATCCACAAGAGATCTCTATGCAACTTGCAGGAATTTTTACCATGCCTGAACTCCATACTGTTCAAAGCGCGGCTTTTTGGCATATCTACAATTGGCTTGAATACTTGGTTTCTATGGACCACTGTTATCTTTATAATGCTTATCGCACTGGAAGTGGCTGCCATTTGGAAATTTGTCAGGCTGTTAACCGACATTGCTGCTAACAGCGTTACTGGCCGTACGTATAATTTACCGAATATTATTTGTTCACCTCTTCTTCCACACACAGATTCATCTATTAAACGTCGTGATGGCCGAGTGGTTCAACCAGTAGCATTCAAGACAAAGATTGTAAATTCGAATCCCAACTGTACCAATGAGTTTTACGATGAAGGAAAACATCGAGAGGAAACCTGCATACGTCCGCAATCCAAAGGCCTATGTACGAGTACAGTCGTGCTGGAGTAACGGCGATGGACTCGTTGGCACCTAAAATATACCTCCGGCGGAAAGTGGGCGTGTGGGTATTACCTATATATCTCTGTCTACCCCTTCGGGGACCCTTGTGGGAAGGCTTGAGGATATAATAAGTGAAGTGTTTAGTCACACCACGATCTTTACGGTGAAGACAAACATCGAGAGGAAACCGGCATAAGTTAAAGAAGAAATTTAAAGACATACGTGTAGTCGTGCTTGAGAAACGGCAATGGACTTGCTGTCTGTCACGACGGCATCAATAATATATCTCCGGCGAAAAATGGGTGCGTTTATACTATACACCTCTTCTTAACTCTCCGGAATCCTTGTGGGAAGGCGTAAAGATATTATATAATTTATTTGAATTCTTCTATGTACTCTATTATTAACCTTCCATCTAGGAGGCATAGTAGCTCGTCTATCAGGGTCTATATTCTATGGAAACGCCCTTCTATCCCTGCTCCTCTGCAGTCGGTGTGTCTACTCCTGGAAGACCATATCTCTTCAGTGGTTCAAAATTGAAACCACAGGATTGCTTCTACCAGGAGATAATAAAATAAGAGGGCGGATGTTATCCGTTACCTTTTTCATTGGAATTTGTGCTTTTGGTAAGCCATTATAAGTTACATATTTACTTGCATGAAATTACATACTTTTTATTGTTAATTCTTTAATCGACAAGGAAATTGTCACTACGTGGATCCTCATCACTTCCGACTCCGCACGACTTTTAAATTCTTGCCTCTTTATATTATAATATAAGGAGGAGAACTGCCTTTAAGAAGGTATTTTTTATACAACAAGAGTGGCTTACAAGCCTACGGCCCACGGTTACCGTAGTCTATTTACGCTCACGATACCGAAGTATCACTTGCGCGTTGCCACTCTGTGTTCAAAGAGTTATACTGTGTTGGAAGCATAATGGGACTAATTCCTGTTCTGCCAACACAATACAACAATCCACCCCCTCACCAAGGATCTGATTATTGTAAACCTTATTCATCGCGCAGGAACACAACAAAAACAATAGTGTTATTGGACTGCGGACTTCTAGAAGTGGAGTCCTTGCCAACCGGGTAGCTCCAAATTCGAAAGGGAAACCCGTTATGCCGTACCTCTAAAAAAAACAAGATGTCTTTTCTTTGTTTTACGTCATAGATATAATGTGTTTAATCTTTTCAGTGGAGCACGTACTTAGCATGATATCGGCGACCGGCGTCGATTGTCCGCCTGAAGATTACTTCAAGAGATACATTCTATCGTCACACGGATTCTTATTGCATCCTCGTAAGTACATAAAAAAATATGCCTAATTTCGTACCAAAAATGATTTTCATAACGAACAAAAAGCGTAAAGCAAACTACTTTACATGAGAATGGCTTGTATCTGAATTAACCTTTCATATACTCATACAGTTTTTAATTATATAAATAAAGCCTAGTCCCTCATAGGGCAGACAGAGAGAGTAGATTGCCATTTCTCTGTAGTTTTAAGGACTTCTTTCACTTCATTCATAGTCATAAGCGTTCATCAGCTTTTTCACAAAGTTAATTTAAGCGCTTTGGTGTACTCTGGCGATCCTATCGTTAAGTGTTCGATCAATGCAATTGCATAGGGAAAAATACTTATGGGAGGAGGCTTTGCCCAGCAGTGGGATGTACCAGGCTAGCAACAACAACAACAATGTTAAGAAGAATTATAAAGAATAATATTGTTATCGTCATTTACATTTTAATATTAATATTATAATAATAAATTAACTAGTTAAAGATTAATTATATCGTACACTTGAATTATGCTAATATCTAAAATATTTAAGGGATAGCCATATTATTAAAAACTTAATAGACCTTTGTTCCAGATGAATACAACTTATGGGTTGCCATTCCCGTATTCGTTCTCAGTAAGCTGGCAACAATACTGTGGAATTTCCAAGACCTTCTCATCATACTCATCAGTATGGGTTTGAGTTCAAGATATCACAGAATGAACTGCTACGTTGGTCAAATTGTCCGGGTAGAGAGAAAAAGGAAGAAAGAAAAACGAGTCAGTAACATAATCGTATAAATAAATTGCCAGCTAGTTTTACAAACAGCGAATTTGGAATGCGAATCTACGTATAGAGCGTTGAAATCTCCTAGTTAGAAATTGTGCCCCATAGCGGATATTGACCGCACTAACAAGCCAATCTGCTAAAAGCGAGTCACTGATGCTTTTAAAGAGTGCGAACTGAGTGAGATCTGATCGATAAATTAAAATAAATTAAAAATGTTCAATGATTTATTAACATTTTATCTTTATATTTTATGAAACATTAAAAATCCTTAAGACAAGTACTGATTTAGAGGTTTATTATAAAATAAATTAGATGTAAATGAAAAGGAAATTCAACAAAGATATATAGAAAATATTTCATTACACCAAAATGTTCACCAAAACACGTAACTGCGTTTAAATATTTGCCTTCATGTCCTCCGGCAAGGGGACCCTCTGAGGACATCTATAAGTACAGCCAAAAGCGTAGGTGGCAGAGATGTATCCCCCTTTTCGAGCTATATTTAAGTGCCATCGTGCAAAGTGCGAAATTGCCACGACAATGCACACTTACTTAGATCTCTTACGATATTGGCCGCCGAAACCTTTCTAACCTTTTTTTATTATTATTATTATTATATCCTCACGCCTTCCCACAAGGGTCCCCGAAGGGGTAGGCAGAGGTGTATAGGTAATACCCACACAGCCACTTTCCGCCAGAGGTATATTAGGTGCCAACGTGACAGATGGCGAGTCCATCGCCGTTACTCAAGCACGACTATACATAGGTCATCATCATCATCATATCATCACGCCAAGTCCCTAACGGGGTAGGCAGAGAGTATAGAGCGCCAGTTCTCTCTAGACTTACATACCTCTTTCGCTTCGTCCACATTCATCAGTCTCTTCATACATGCTCGTCGGTTTCGAGTACTCTTAACGTTCCCGTCCTTGAGAGTCCGATCGATTTGATTCAGGTAGTTGGAACGTGGCCTTCGTCTGCCTCTTCTTGCACACACTTTTGCTTTGTATATCTGTTTCGTCAATCTTTCTTCACTCATCTTTTCTATGTGTCCAAACCAACGTAACATGCCTTTCTTCATCTTTACAATCACGCCCTCATTCACTCCAGTTGATTTGCGAATCTCTTCATTGCGGATTCGATCTAATATCGTTACGCCGCACATTTTCGAAGAGATCGCATCTCGACTGCATTCAAGCTATTTTCATACTTCCTCTGACATACCCAGGATTCGCTGCCATACAATAAGGTAGGTACCAATATCGCGTTGTGGACAGCAACTCGAGCATTCTTGCTCAGACTTTTGCTGCCCATCAACGCCGACATGGCTCCATTCACCTTATTTCCGGCGGTTATCCTTCTTTCAATATCTTTTTCATACTTTCCATCTCGTGTGAACATGCTTCCAAGATATACAAATTCATTCACTTGCTCTGGAATTTGCCCATTTACCGATATAGCACACTCGGTCACTTGTTCATCTCTTTCGAATACCAGAACCTTAGTCTTGCCAGCGTTTAGGCGCAGCCCCTTCTTTTCACATTCTACTTTCATTATATGGTAACTGGTGATGCGCAGTTCGCCCTCTATTGACGCCAGTAAAACCGTCATCGGCGTGCGCATAATGACAGTTGACCACTAAGTTTCCCATTTTCACTCCACATCCGTTCATTCTTAGTGCTCTCAGACGGTTATCTAGATATATAATGAACAGCCAGGCAGACATGATACACCCTTGTTTGACCCCCGACTTCACATCAAACCAGGGTGACATCTCACCATTAACCCTAACGCACGCCCCGCTATCACTATAGAGTGATTTCACGGCATGCAGTAGAGAACTGCTCACTCCATATCCAGGCAACACGTCCCAGAGTTCCTTTCGTACGACTCTATCAAATGCCTTCTCTAAGTCGACGAAAGCGCAGAAAACCCTTTGGTTAATATCCAAAAACTTTATACTTTATATATATATATATATATATATATATATATATATATATATATATATATATATATATATATATATAGGAGATCCCTTTTGTGAACTCACTCATCACGAAATCTCAGGAACTATAAGGCCGATTGACTTGAAATTTGGTAGGAGTATTAATTACGCAGTGCAGAAGTCAGCTAAGAACGGATTTTATGAAACTCCACCCGCAAGGTGGAACACGGTGGCGTTAAATAAAACAAAACACGTTTTACAACTATTGCTTGCATAGGCAAGCAACTATGATATTACGCTACGATATATTGATATTGCGCTACGATCATGTTTCAGGAAATTTTATTTTTTCACCCGGGTGAAGCTGGGTGGTACAGCTAGTAAGTAATATATATTTTCTTTCAGTTTGGTACAGACTCTTACATGCAAGTGAAAATTTGGCGTCAGATTCGCGAAGCATATTGTCGAACGGCTGCGTTGGTCAGAATGGTAGACAAAGAGCTTGGCAACTTAGTCCTATTGTGCAACGTTAATAACCTGTACTTCATTTGCCTGCAGCTATTCCTTGGATTACAGTAAGTTTACACCCAGGTTTATATACCTTTGGAAGTCTAGAGACCACTGGCTCTTCCCTCCTCTATCATTCCCTACGGTTTTGCGAAGGATAGACAATACACTAGAGGTGCAATGGCACCCATTTTTTTGCGATGATATATTTACATGTCAATGTGATAGACTGACGTCATTATAGAGGTATTTGAGTGACTACCTAATCGTATAGAGGTTTCCTATAGTCGTATTCATTAATTTAAAAGAACTTAACAAAATTATTGGTGCTTAAATTTATTGTATATACACAATTAATTAAGTTCAGAAAAGCATTGGTTCAGACCACTGGTGATTGAACCTGCAACCTTGACTTTTACAGACTGAAACCATTCGGCCACCACGACCACTGCTGTTTGATTAAAAGGGTAGTTTACAATTTGTAAGTGAGATTAAAATTAAATTCAAAGCTACACAGAGTCGTTGCTCATCTGTTTCAAAGGAGTCTTTTTTCGGTGTCAATTGTTAATACGTTATTTTTTCCTATAAAACAAGAGATGATCGAATTTTTTAGGCTTGTTTTCATCTTTTTTTATTCTTAGCCAGCCAGTAGCATTCTGCATTGTGAACAAGGGTCATATATCTTACATATATTGCGCCTAGTATTAGGCGGATAATCAGATATTAGCTGCGAGAGAAGATATGGGTATTGCGTCTTTTATGATATTATTACGATAAAATGTTACGGAGAAATATTTCTAAGATACATATTGAGCAATAATAAAAATCCCTTGTAACTAGTCACCATGGGGCTCCATTCAATATAAAATGTATGGCTTCAGATAGTAGTCGAATACATTTCTTACAATGCCAATAATGGCCGCATGGGATACCTTAAACGGCAGCTGGGAGTATGTATGATTAAGCTGATTAACATTAATTAGCTTATTCATACATATTATTATTATTACATACATAAGCGTATCGAAAGGGATCTGTAAGTCTACAGTCCCTCACGGGGAAGGCAGAGAGAGTAAAACGCCAGCTCTTACAAGGTTTACATGGGTTCCGAGTATTCTATTTATATCAAGAAAATTGTTTATATATATAATCCCGCTGAGGGCAGATAGTGTGATGAACACGAATATTTGTACCTTAGTCTTAGATTTCCTATGTATTTAAGTATATATCTATATATATAAGTAAATATATCGTTGTCTAGTTACCATAACACAAGCTTTACTTAATTTGGGACTAGGTCAATTTGTGTGGAATTGTCCCAGGTATTTATTTATTAAGTATTTTATATTATATATATATTACGTTTTACGTCTGCAGGCGTCCCACAAGGTGGCGTCTTATCTCCACTTCTTTTCTCGATATTTATTAAATCTATCACTCTCAATATCACTTCATCTTACCACCTATATGCAGACGATCTCCAGATCTACACACAAGCGTCTCCTTCTTCTCTCCCCTGTGCTATCAGAGCTACTAACATGGATCTGGATTTGATATCTGACTGGAGCAGGAATTATGGGCTCAAAGTAAATCCTTCGAAATCTCAGTCCATAATTATTGGTTCGAGTAGACTGATGGCCCAGGTGGGGTGGGAACGGATGCCGCCTATCTCTTTTGACGGTGTTATAATACCCTATAGTGATGTAGTCAGGGATCTTGGTATTCTTCTTGACAAAACACTATCATGGGCACCTCAGGTTGCAGAGGTAGGTCGGAAGATGTTTGCTGCCGCGGGGTCCCTCAGACGCCTACGTAATTTCTTGCCTATAGACGCTAAAATTGCGCTATCCCAAGCATTGCTCCTTCCTATCCTTGACTATGCTGACGTCAGCTATCTTGACCTTACCGAGGAGCATCTTAATAAACTTGAGCGCCTTCAAAATCTCTGCATACGGTTCGTATTTGGATTACGCAAATATGACCACATTACTGAATTTCGCCGTAAGCTCAAGTGGCTACCCATCCGACTTCGCCGGAATACTCATATCCTATCAGTTCTTTACAAAACTTTATTTGATCCTAGAGCCCCCAAATACCTTCAGGAACGCTTTGAATTTCTTTTTTCCAACCTGCACCTACTCCGTAAGACCAGGGAACTCATCCTTAAAACTCCTACCTTCACTTCTTCTTCCTATTCCAAATCCTTCACGGCGCAAGCTGTTCGTCTATGGAACTCGCTACCTCAGAACATCAGACTGGCAAAGACATTGAACTCCTTTAAGAAACTTTTATTTGAACACTATTTCTCTTCATAATTTATTAATATATAATGTTTATGTATATTTTATTGTAAGTATATATATATATATATATGTATATAAAGTAGGTATATGTATCGTATGTATCTATTTATATTGCTTAGTGTATGTATATTATAGTAATTGTGTATATTTCATCCGCTAAACTATCACACCTACCTTTTTCTTTTTTCTCTATTTCTTTTCTCTCTAACTTGGTTGCCTGGAAGAAATCGCTTTTGCGATAAGGCCGCCTATTTGTGCGTACTACATGTTGTTCTCTGTTTTTTTTTGTCATCCTATTTGTTTTTGTAGATGTGTGTGTACAATAAAGGATTTAAATAAAAAAAATAAAAAACCGCCTCTGCTCATACCTGTACCATATATATATGCTATCCTCCTACCTTACCAATAAATCTGTAGAAAAATCGTTTTTGTACATCGAATATATTTAAAAAAAAAATTGCTAGGGTGTTTAAGGATAACCAACAGAACCCATTTCCAGCATTTTTGGAATTTTTGTCTGTTTGTCTGTTTGTCTGTTTGTCTGCAAGCATGTTCACGTATCACGTAAAATATACGAAACCAATGTAGATAACTTTTATGCGTAATAATTGTTCGCAGCTAGAGGTATTACTTAGTTTTTGTTTCATCGCAATCGGTTCACTCTATCAATAGATATTAGATAATATGTATTAAAAAATTTCTCACGCACGCAATTCAGTTACTTGAAACACCAAAATAGAACGAAAGTTGACTTTCATATTCGATAGATGGCGTTATGAGTTCCGAATTGTTTAGAAATAAGGTGTTGGTTGTCTGGAATTTTTATACATAGGTTTGGTCATTATTTTGAAGTAACGAAATTGAATCGAGTAGGTAGATATAATTTCTTCGTAGTTAGAAAAGTGTAATTCGTTCAAAAGTTTGTGATTTCGACCAGTTTTTATCGCAACACAACACGTACAAATGATTTGAATTGTTGTATTTTTAAATTTGTATATAAATAGGTGTTCGGTAATTTCTATGGTGTTAGTTTTCACCCGACAGTTTTGATTGAATTTATTTGATTTATTATAGGTTTGATATTTATGTAAGGATCGTAGCAAATGGAAAGAAGTGATCTCTGCCTACCCCTACGGGAAAGGGGCGTAATTATATATGTATGTATGTATATTGATATTTCCCTTGAAAATACATTCTATAAAAAAAAATACTTTCGCCGCGTAGCCGGAATGCGAAAAGGATGAGACTAAGTAGGTCTCCGGAATCAGAAGAAGCGCGGTATTGGATGACCGGCACGGTGCTTTACCAGGCACTCTGAATTCACGTGAATTTGAAATATTCACCGAAAGGGAATCGCGCTTAAGTTCGCAAAGAACTCTGACCGCGACTTTGCGCTCCCAGGAGAGCATCGAGGAACGCGAAGTGCGTCTATCAGCTGATCGAGAGCGTTGCGCCCTCTCAAGCGAGAATTGGTCTCTGTTGCCCATAGAAGATATAGTTATGAGTAGAAGAATAAACGGGTTTATTCTTGCAAACATCGACAGTTGGTGGGGAACAAATTAAAAGAGAGTCAAGCAAATCAGAGCACGTGAATGAATTTTTACATCTAGGAAGCATGTTCACACGAGGTGGAAAGTATGAAAAAGATATTGAAAGAGGGATAACTGCCGGTAATAAGGTGAATGGGGCCATGTCGGCGTTGACGGGCAGTAAAACTCTGAGTAAGAATGCTCGAGTTGCTGTCCACAAAGCGAAATTGGTGCCTTTTTTATTCTATGGCAGCGAATCCTGGGTATGTCAAGGAAGTATGAAAATAGCTTAAATGCAATTGAGGTGCGACCTCTTCGAAAAATGTGCGGAGTAACTATCCTAAATCGAATCTGTAATGAAAAGATTCGCAAATCAACTGGCGTGAATGAGGGCGTGATTGTAAAGATGAAGAAATACATGTTATGTTGGTTTGGACATATAGAAGGGATGAGTAAAGAAAGATTGACGAAACAGATACACCTACAAAGCTAAAGTGTGTGCAAGAAGAGGTATAGGAAGATCACGTTTCAACTACCTATATGAAATTAATTTGACGCTCAAGGGCGGGAACGTCAAGAATACTCGAAACCGACGGGCATGTATGAAGAGACTGATGAATGTGGACGAAGCGAAAGAGGTCTAGAGAGAACTGACACTCTATACCCTCTGCCTACTCCGTCAGGGACTCGACGTGATCGTATGTGTGTATGTAAAAGAGAATATGCGTCAGAAATAAATTACGATCCAAAAAGTTTGAAGAAACACTGCATAACGTCTGATCAAATTTAACGCCAGTACAGCGTCAAATATTTGATAGAGTGTGATGTAGTGTACAAAATACACTGAGAGAAATACTGTTTTTAGATGCACCCGATGGAACTCAGAAAACTTTTTGAGAAAAATTTAAATAACATTGGCTAACCAAAATTCGTTACATTTTCTGGAGGATAAATCTTCACATACAACGTTTAAAAAACCCATCGATTTGGAGCACCCAGAAAGCCCCGTTTGCGACGTGTCTCTATCGCAATAGTGATAAAGCCAGGGTTTTATGCGATTGCTTACTTATAATTTGGGACGAGATTACGATGGCAAACCACAAAGCTGTGGAAGCCATACATATAGAAAAATTATCGGCCAATGGGAGGTGCTAGGGTGCTTTTCTGTAGTGACTTCAGGCAGACACTCCTTATAACCCGAGGATCGAGAGCTGGTAGGTGCCTGTCTAAAGTCTAAGTATTTTATGGCGTAGTGTTTTATCGACTCATTTGAACTTTCATATGCGAGCCCATTTAAGAGGCACCAGCAGGCAGAATTTCACAAATTTCTGCAATGCCATCTGATGACGGTACATATCCCATACAAGCAGGTGGTAAAATAATTTCACAAATTTCTGCAATGCCATCTGATGACGGTACATATCCCATACAAGCAGGTGGTAAAATAATTTTAGTCGAGAGCCTCTATTGTTCTGTTGCCTCACAGCTGGAGCTCATTTCCTCTATATTTGGGGAGCCCACAGAGATCACAAACCCCTCAAAACAACCAAGCAGCAACGCTCAATTGAAATGTTTCTAGGGAAAGAAGGGAAAATACATCTATTAACACGGTTATGAACGAAGATGTCGCCAAATATGCGGTAGAGTCGTATGATTTCCTAAATACACACAATTTACTTAAAAGTCGGAGGACCAATAACCGGCACTCGGCTAAAAGTAACAAATCTTCAACGAAACAAAATCTTAACAGTATTCCCAATTATTTTCCTTTTTGATTCAAACGTGTGCAACTCCCAGTTGGCCTCCGTTACGCTATGACCATTAACAAAGTCTAAGGGCAAACATTATCCGTTGCGGGGTTAGACCTCACTCATCATTGCTTTTCAAATTTAATTTTTTATCGTGTTAGAAACCCAAACAACCTTTTTATATTTGCTAACATAGTACATGAGAAGCAAACATAATCAAGTGCCTCATTAAATAAAGTATTTATGTGCTTTATTCGCAAATTCTTTATTAGTTCGTAGCTTGCATTACCCCCTTCTTATTGAACGAACCGTGTATATAGCACTATTATCTAAGCGACGCATTTTAGTTTTCGACAACCATGAGCAAGTCGCGGAGCTGTAAATATATATATATATATATATATATATATATATATATATATATATATATATATATATATATGTGGGTAGAATTACAAAAAACTCAGTATATATATATATATATATATATATATATATATATATACATACTAACTGAGTTTTTTGTAATTCTACCCATTCAAATCAGGGAGGAGTGTTAGCGATTGATAATATTCTGGATATTCACTCATATTATAGATACCAGCGTATACATACATAATTTATAAATGTTTCATATATGTTTATAAAATCATCAAACGGAGTCCCTCGCGAGAGACTCTCCTAGCTACATGGTTCTTTCGCTTCATCGACATTCATCGGTCTCTCCGGAAATGTTAATTTACATTTGAATCAATAGGTGTACAAAGTTAGGAAGGAAGGGGTAGCCAGAGGTGTGGTGACAGATGGCGAGTCCATCGCCGTTACTCAAGCACGACTAAACAGACGCCTTTGTGCTGATATAATATGTGAATACATGTATTCACATCTATGCTCAATAAGACCCTTACATAGAAGTCCAATTTGCTTGGTCAATGAAAGTGGGTATACAGAATGTGATTGGAAGGGCTTATTTGGAATTGCCCCAAAGTATTGGACAACGAATAATTCACAATTTATAACATTTAATATTCTCAGAGAAAAATTATTTACCGTTTCTTTTTTTTGTATTGTCTCTCGTAGCGTGAGTTCCGGGAACTTTTGCTACTTAACTGGTCAATGGCGAGACCTAGGCCTCCAGCCAGGCACTTTATTTTTAAGCAACACAGCTAAGTGCACCCCCTGTGGGGTACGAACCTCGGCTTAGGGCGTTGCTGCATCGCGAGCAAGGGAGCTGGGTTGGACTGGTAATTTTATTTAAATATTATTTGGGGGGCGGGTTAGTTACCGTGGTAGACGAGTGGTTTTTATAGTCGCATGTAATATAAATATTGTTTTTTTTTCATATGTCGATCATCTCTTGTAAGTCATACAAGACATTGTCATAGCATTTTTAAGCTTGTTTTCATCTTTTTTATTCTTAGCCGGCCAGTAACTACATTACAGTTGAGTAGTTATAACGTGAACAACTCTGAGTGGTGGTATATGTACCTACCTACCTATGTATTTTTATGTAATAATAAATATAATAATATATCTTCACGCCTTCCCACAAGGGTCCCCGAAGGGGTAGGCAGAGGTGTATAGGTAATACCCACACACCCACTTTCCGCCAGAGGTATATCAGGTGCCAACGTGACAGATGGCGAGTCTATCGCCGTTAATCAAGCACGACAATACATACGCCTTTGAATTTCTTCTCAGACGTATGCAGGTTTCCACTCGATGTTTTCCTTCACCGTAAAGCTCGTGGTGTGACTAATCACTGTACTTAATTTCAGAACAAACTCATTGGTACAGTCGGGATTCGAACTTGCGACCTTTGCGTCGCAGGCAACTGCTCGAACCACTCGGCCACCACGGCCACGGTCTTTTTATGTAAGATCTACGAATAATGTTATACGAACATATTAACTTTTAGCTATAAGATTTAATTTATGAGCGTTAGCGTAACATTGAAAGCTTTACATTGCATTTAATGAACATGTTTTATTAACAGTAAAGACAAAGGATCCCCGATAAACAAACTCTACTACTACTTCTCGCTAAGTTAGTTGGTATTCAGGGCTTGTAGTGTCGTGATGGCGGCGTCCGATGTTCTCATGCACTCCAAGCAGGCATTACCAACCCTGTACTCCTATCCAGCAGCCAGCTATAATGTCGAGGTAATTACCTGTAGCTGTCAATTAAAATATTTCTGCTCAATATTTGCATTAAGGCCATGTCATTGCCATTATCAAGGCCATATTAAAATTAAATAAAGATTTATATCTTACATACGTATCCGTAATACGTATAGTATACGTAAGATCTCCTATGTAACTTTTATTTCAGTAGGTTTATATCTCACACACGCACATACACTCACTCACACTCACACACACACACGCACACACTCTGTTATTTTCTGTATATCCTGTATCTATAGGAACTGTGACCATCTCTATCCGGGGATGAGTGTTAATGTCTGCGACACAGTTTATGGCTACTGCAGGCATTATCACATACAATTTTGTACATATATTTTTGTTCCGTAATAAATAAATAATAATATATTTGCATGGTTCATTGGAAGTTTTAGCAAAAAAGTACATTATCTTTTTTTATAGAGTACCAATGAGTTTTTCTGAACTTAAGTACAGTGATTAGTCACACCACGAGCTTTACGGTGAAGGAAAACATCGAGAGGAAACCTGCATACGTCTGAGAAGAAATTCAAAGGCGTATGTATAGTCGTGCTGGAGTAACGGCGATGGACTCGCCATCTGTCACGTTGGCACCTAATATACTCTGGCGGAAAGTGGGTGTAAGTTACTTATACACTTTCGCCTACTCTCTTCGGGGACCCTCTTGTGGAAGACGTGAGATATATATATATATATATATATATATATATATATATTATTTATCTTTTTTTATTGTTATTGTAGAGAAGGAATTTACTACACGGAAATTTACGCACTTTCTAGAATCATTCCAAATAACCAGATGATTAAAACGACTATTTCATGTCTCTGCCTATGACAGTTTAATCTTCTATCACGTTGACAAGACAAACAATGATGTTATTTTATTTACGTATGATATGGAAAAGGTCTAGAGAGAACTGGCGCGCTACTCTTTGACCTTTTTTCTCCGTAGGAACGCTAATTGGCCATAAAAAAAATATATATATATATTAATCAACACATGGGCTAGGATATGCATTTTCACAGTTCTATGTTCCAGTTTTCAGTCTAGTTCAAATCCTTACTTGCATCACTCGTACAATATCCAGTGAAAAATAAAAAAGGTCATACATATCATCATGAAAGTCGAGCACAAAGAGAATCACTCCAGTAAGCTCTTTCATTTTGCCTCGTTTCGTAGCACGCTTGTAGCATTAGGTACTATGGCTACGAGCTAAAGCGTAGAGGCTCTACGCCGTAACGTAGTTCATCTACGATCTACGTTACATTACTTTTACTTTTGGTATGTTAATATTACAATACGTATGTAAAATTTACATACCAATGATTGTGATTATTATATTTTATGGGTAATATAATTTACTTAAATAATTTATAGCTATATACAGGATGTTTCATTAAATGTAACCGTTGTCATTTACAAGTTATAGGGCGTTGTGAATATAGCCTCATGACGATGGAATAAAGACTACCAAGGTACAATAAATACGTGTTTAGAGTCTAAATCGTTATAGCAGAATTTTATACGAAAATTTGATAGCAAAAATTTCAACGTACAATGTATTTTTTTAATTTCCTCCCATTCATTGTACCCTATCACATGTTTGAGAAACTATACCATTTCTGAGAACCCTATACGTATATAACATAAGGGTCAAAACTCTATGGCCGTGAGGACTAGATGTTCTCCATTTTTATAACGATGTCTCGCGGTAACTTTTTGAGGCCTCTCGTGACAAAAGGGCTGGCGGCTATTTTATCTAGCGAATTAGAATTACCGTACACCGTAGAAATGCCGCCAGCTTTCTTGGCACCTCTCCGCGTGGCACAGATTTGAGACATTTTTATTTATAGGTAGTTTATTTGTGTTATTATATAGTTTAAACACATTTAAATTGGTAGCAGTACACCGATGTAATATTGTA
>JACCPG010004573.1:0-24203 GCA_016069955.1 Drepana arcuata | reverse complement strand
GCGGCTTCGCCCGCGTGGAGTTCGAAAAAGTAGCTTATGTATTTTCCTGCTAGAATCGGTTCAGCCGCTATGCCGTGAAAGAGCATCATACTTTATAATATTAGAACGCTGAATTTTCGGGATAAAAAAAAGTAGCCTATATCCTATTCCTAGGTATAAGCCATCACTATTTCAACTTTCAGCCAAATCGGTCCAGCCGTTTTGCCGTGAAAGAACCGCAAACATCCAAACTTACAAACTTTAACATTTATAATATTAGTAAGATATATCTATACCCTACCCCGTTTCACTAGGGCGCATTATGGTTACATGGACAAGAATAGCCGTAAAAGATTTTTTTTTCATTAGCTTCCATTCTATCATGCTACGACTTATATGGCCTAAGCCATGCTAAAAAGCTAATAAGCCGTGGTGGCCGAGTGGTTCGAGCAGTTGCCTGCGACGCAAAGGTCGCAAGTTCAAATCCCGACTGTACCAATGAGTTTTTCTGAACTTAAGTACAGTGATTAGTCACACCACGAGCTTTACGGTGAAGGAAAACATCGAGAGGAAACCTGCATGCGTCTGAGAAGAAATTCAAAAGGCGTATGTATAGTCGTGCTTGAGTAACGGCGATGGACTCGCCATCTGTCACGTTGGCACCTAATATTCCTCTGGCGGAAAGTGGGTGTGTGGGTATTACCTATACACCTCTGCCTACCCCTTCGGGGACCCTTGTGGGAAGGCGTGAGGATATATTATATATATATATATATTATATATAAAATATATATCATCTAAAACCAGAAACTGCTTGCATAGCGCCTAGCTCTTATTTGGGCTTACTACGAACACGTGTACATCACGATAGCTGTCAGTTGTAAGTCAAACATACGTAAGGCAAGTGTAATCTATTGCCGTTTGATGGGGGTTGGCGGGAAGATGACACGGAAAGGCTTTTCCGGCTGGCACGTTCGCGGTCATGCTATGTTCACCTCGTGGCTTAACAAGCATAGCGTCAGCGCCTTAATGTAAGAGTATTGAAATAAACACTATTATTTAGTTTTTCAAGAGAGGTAGGGCATAACGGGTTTCCCGTTCGAATTTGGAGCTACCCGACTGGGGCAGGACCTCAACCTTATAGAAGTCCGTAACCAAATAACACAATTTTTTTGTGTTGTGTTCCTACGTGGTGAAGAAGGTTTCCAGTAATGGAATGGGAGGATTGTTATATTGTGTTGGCAGCAGAGGGATTAGTCCCATTATGCTGCCAACACAGTATTACTCTCCAAACACAGAGTGGCAACGCGCAAGTGATACTTCGGTATTGTAAGCGTAAATAGGCTGCGGTAACCGTTTTTGATCAGGTAGGCCCCTATGCTTGTTTGCCACTTCTGTTGTATAAAAAAAAATAAACCTTTTAAATATTACACGAAGATACTTATAATAATAATAATATAATATTTTTTTATTTTTATTATATTATTATTATTATAATTATATTTACGATAATATTATAATTATATATTTACGAATATACTTAGTCTGATAAAAGCCGTAGTTCTTATCTAGTCACAACATGAGATTTACAGTGGAAGGGAATATGGAGAACACGATTGCATGTCTTTCAGAAGAAATTCAAATATGTATAGTCATGTTTCAGAATCGGCGCCGGACTTACCATTTGTCATGTTGGCACTTATATTATATTTATAATATAATAATAAATCCTTATTTATACAATAATAAATCCTTATTTATATAATAATCATTATTATTATATATAACATTAGTCACACCACAAGCTTTGCGGTGAAGGAAAACATCGAGAGGAAACTGCATACGTCTGAGAAGAAATTCAAAGGATACGCCTTTGAATTTCGTATAGTCGTGCTGTTTCTTTACCGGAAAACCGTATAGAAAGGTAAAAAGTAACGGCCAAAAGCTAAACTCTCCAATAGAAATAACTTCAGCACGAACAATGTTTCTTTAGGACGATAGAAAAAAGAAAGTTCCATACTTTTTCACTTAAAAGAACGAATAAATAAAGTTGGGGACAATCCCATAGTTTCTTTTATTGAAACAGTAATAAGTTTGTATGAAACGTTAAAGTTCGTCTTTGGTTCGGAATCAGTTTAATGTATGGGAGTTATTTTAACTGTGCTAGCTAAGTCTGGCATTTTATGTACTATATTATGTATATACATATATTTGCTATATATATAAAGGTGTAAAGGTATTGCCCACACAACCACTTTCCACCAGAGATATTGTTTTTAAAGGCGCCAACGTGGCAGGTGGCGCATTCATCGCCTATATATATATATACGACCACTCCACGTAAGGCGTATTAGGCCTGGCTGGAGGCCTAGGTCTCGCCATTGACCGGTTAAGTAGCAAAAGTTCCCGGAACTCACGCTACGAGAGACAATACAAAAAAAAAAAAGGCGTATTAGGCGCACCTTATTTTCGCTGAACCTGTGTAGGTGCCAACGTGACAAATCTTAGTCTATCGCCGTTTCTCAAGCAAGACAATACGTCTTAGACAAACATACATACATATTATCACGCCGAGTCCCTAACAGGGTAGGTAGAGTAGAGCGCCAGTTCGCTCTAGATTTACGTATATACCTCTTCCGCTTCGTCCACATTCATCACTCTATTTTCATCTTACATGCTCACTGGATTCGAATACTCTTCGAATCCACTGGATTCGTTCTGTCCGTTCCGTTTCGTCGTTGAGACGTTCCCATCCTTGAGTGTCCGACCGATTTGATCTAGGTTGGAACGTGGTCTTCCTCTGGCTCTACTTGCACACACTTCCGCTTTGTATATCTGTTTCGTCAATCGTTCTTCACTCATTCTTTTTATATGTCCAATCCAAAGTAACATGCCTTTCTTTCACGCCAGTTGTTTTGCGAATCTCTTCATTGCGGGCTCGATCTGAGATCATTACTCCGTACATTTTTTAAAGAGATCGCATCTCAACTGCATTTATGCTATTTTGATGCTTCCTCTGACATACTCAGGATTCGTTGCCGTACAACAAATCGGGCACCAATATCGCGTTGCAGACTGCTACTCAAGCATTGTTGCTCAGATTTTTAATGCCCAACAACGCTGACGTGCACTAATTTACTTTTATTTTTTTCGCTTGATCTATATTCTAATTTGCATACACATGCTTGACGATTTCTTGTACTTTCGCTTACACGTAGAAACTTTACATAATTATAAAGTTATTAAGTACTTATAGGTATTCCAAACACAATTTATTACTTGAAACTAACGACAGCTAACTATTTTACTGGGAATAGTTAAGTTCGCCAGCTCATTTGCGGGCCACCAAAGTTAATGAACGTTCAGTTTAATTAAGTTGGAGCTTTGATAGTAATTGCTGGTTTCTTGTTTAATTTTCATATCTTTAGACGTATCGTGGTTTCAATTTGTGTAACTTGTAGAAGTCAAACGGTTGTAGTATTTACTTTACGATAACGCACTCAAATTGGAACGAGTTCCCCGTTGAGGTTTTCCCTAGAGAGTACAGCATGGAGTTCTTCAAGAAGAGTGTGAAAAGATTCCTGCAGGGTCGGCAACGTGCGACATTGGCACCTAAAAATATTTATTTATTTATTTAATATCCATATTAGAACGGCCAGAAGCCACTTATACTAATAGGTAAACACATTCATTCTGTCTTCTCACAGAACTCCAAACATACCGACAAGATATTCTTCCATTCATCCGCAAACAAATCACATTCAGGGTAATTATCCAGTAAGGCGTTGAATGCGGCGAGAGTGCGCGGGATAGGAGAGCGGGCTCGTGCTACTGTGCGCGACACTGGCTCACAGAAAAGCTTGTACTTTCTACGCGTATAATTATTGGGTACGAAGATACGACACAACTCGTCATGAAGAACAGGAGCGTTAATGTGACCACGAATTGTCTTCAGACCAGTTACCATCTGGACATGTTTCCTCCTGGCTTGAAGAGAGTTAAACCCTAGGCTACCAAGGAGAAATTGAGTGGGATATTGGTATGGGTAGTAACCATACACTCGCTTGTACAAGTACCTAAGGAATGCGTTCTGTACCTTTTCAAGCTGAATGGAGTATTTGCTCTCGTGTGGGTTCCACATAGAATCACTCGACTCTAGCTTGCTACGGACTAAAGCAGAGAAAAGCATCCTCAGAGCCTGCACACTAGTGAAATCACGTGTGTTTCTTAGAACAAATCCCAGACGGACAGATATATCCAGCGATGAGTGGGTGTGTGGGCACTATAACTCTACACCACTGCGTACTCCTTTTGGACCCTTATGGGAAGGCGTGAAGATATTTTATACGGTTCATTACTACGATCAGCTTAAATAGGGTAAGTTGAATCTTCATAACGTAAAGTATGCAAAGATAATCGTAATTGAATTTTAAATAAGCCGAAAGTAACAACATAAACAAACTCAGTACCGGAAATTGGATCTGTCGGATATCGGAAGCCGGTCTTAGATCAGTGGGTGACAAACAAGAAAAGGCTTTTAGTCACTGGATCACTTTAAACGCAGGTATTGTTTGCCTTGTAGCATCCTCTCTAGAGATTTGATCCCGATTATGTGACTTAAGATTTTTGTTACCTTATAAGAATTTACAATGATTCAATTACTGGGAAACAATACACTAGCTAAGGTGAACAGTGTCAGAAACATAATTATTTTTAGTACTTATTTAGAGGTAAACAACAAAAAAGACTGGTAATTTCAAAGGTAATACTATAATTTGTTTGTGTTGTGTTCCTACGCGGTGAATAAGGTTTCCAGTAATGAGCTCCTTGGGGAGGGGGGAGGATTGTTACATTGTGTTGGAAGCAGTGGGATTAAACCCATTATGCTGCCAACACACTATAACTCTCGTATCGTGTGATACTTCGGTATCGTGAGCGTAAATAGGCTACGGTAACCGCTTCCCATCAGGTGGGCCGTATGCTAGTTTGCTACTCTTGTTGTAAAAAATATGATACAAGGTACATTGCAAACAAGTACTATTGAGCTCTAGATCATTCTCAACAGTACACGAATATAGGAGTACTGGATTTGGCATGCATGTTTATTTTTCTGTAACAAAATTGAGGTTTTCCTAGAGATTACAACGTAAGCTTCTTTAATAATGGTGTGCAAAGATTTCACGCCGAAATATTTCCCTGTATTAGCCGCCTATCTACTATTACGTAGGCATTGGAAAAACGGCGTTTAGCAATAGTCTAGTCTAATCACATTTAATCATAGCTTTTAATACTAGTTAGACTAGGGGACATTAAACCGTGTAGTCTGCACGAATATACTCTTTTGCGTGATTTATGTTCCATTGCGTCTAAAATAACACGAAGCGTAATATCAAATGCAAAGAAACATTATTTACATGTAAAAATATAAACAGAACTTTTAGCAAAAGGTGGAAAGTGGGTGTGTGGGTACTACCTTTACACCTCTGCCTACACCTTCGGGGACCCTTGTGGGAAGGCGTGAGGATATATTATCATTTTAATGATAGTTAAATAGAGAACTGTTTAAATTAATAAGGAATCCGATATCTAAACAGGTGCCAACAGCGATTATGTCAAAACCTCAAATACAAATTGACACTGACAATAACATTCATGTCGGTATTAGTTGGTAGTATGTGAAATGCAATATTGTAAGATGTGAGATACATTATTGGCAAGGGTCTCTGAAGGGGTAATAACGCACTACATTCTTCAAGGATGTATCTGTCACTTCAGCTTCGGTGCCGCAGTGACATTATGAACGTCTTGTAATTTCTTCTCAAACGTAAAGTTTTGTTCCGATGTTTCCTCTCATCGTAAAGTTGTTGGTGCAATAGATCATTGTATAAAACCTTTAATGAAACTGACAGTCAGACTTCGAACCTGCAATCTTAATTCTACAGGTAACTATTTTAAGGCCCCTACTTCGATTGGGTATTGATAATTGTCCAATTGGTAATAGTTAATCGATAAGCCGTGGTGGCTGAGCGGTTCGAGTAACCTGCAATTCCAAGATTGCATGTTGGAAACCCGACTGTACCAATGAGTTTTATGGTGAAGGAAAACATTTAGAGGATACAGGCATACACCAGAGAAGAAATTCAAAGACATATGTAATAGAAATTCAAAGATATAAGTATAGTTGTGCTTGAGTAATGGCGATGGGCTCGCCATCTAAAATTTAGCTCTGGTGGAAAATTACAAAATTAATAATCATTAGGGCTATTTTTAAACATACCTTCATCCATAGACAACTGATCCCATAACGCAACTTTGGTGCCAGCCGGGTCGCTGAGAGCAACGTTCGCTAGTTCATCGCGCACCAGTCTCAGGTCGTGATCCAATGCAAAAATCCAAAAGGTTACTGAAACAATAATAAACAATCAATAATTGCTTAACAATACTACGTGTTGATGGATACATGGTGACACAGAAAATTAAACAATTGTCTTCTGGAAAGTACAAGTTGTTGTGAATGTATGTATCCTCCAGGACGTTGCAATTGTTTTTATCTTTGGAGTTACTAATGGTAACAAAACGTTTAAATTATTAAAAGTTCGCATTCCAAAACATGGTTTTATGGGTTTTCATCATATAAAAAAATGGGACTATTGCTAGTCCAATTTTTTATGCGTCCTGTATAACGGTAATAGATGAAGTAAACATGAAATCGGAAACATTTTTCGTAGCAATAAACGCCTGGGATCGACTTGACATTTACTTAAATATATTTCGCTTCGCACGGTTGGGCATTAGATTTTTTTTAAAAGAAAATATAACCTATGTCACTCAAAGTGAATGTAGCTTTCCAATAGTGAAAGAATTTTTCTAATCGGTCCAGTAGTTTCGGAGCCTTTTCAGTACAAACCAAGAATCAAATCTTTCCTCTTTATAATATAAGTATAGTATAGATTAACTTGTACCAAAAATACAAAATTGGTGATTACTAAAGCAATTTCGTCCAACATTAATTTTAGGTATCGCATCATAAAGTTCTTAGCCCAATTTTAGAGTAACATAAAACAGCCTCGTAAACACAGCAAAATTAATGACAAAGAGGAAAAACACATAACACAGGTATTGCGTATGAAATTTGTGAAAATTCTCACTTGAATACCTGCAGTTTAATACCAACATTTTACGGCACGCACTAATTTTGATGTTGTTTATATTAAGTACATTTAACGTTTTCATTCGAATAAACTGAGTCTTAGCAATTTGTTTTGAAAATTATGATCTTTTATGACACTCTTAAATAGAGACGTGGAAGTGGAGCAGTTTATGTATTAAGTTGCAAACTTAAGATTGTAGGTTTAAACCCAGGCTTTTTGTGAAAATGAGTTTTGAACTAAGTACATTCCTATACATGGACTTAAGTATCATTATATGTTCAGGGAAAAATGTAAAAGGCAGGTCACCCTTTGACGTCCTTTTTAGGTAGACGTAAAGATTATGTAGTAATAAATAATGTAAACGAATTCTTAAGTAAACAAGAAAAACATTGTATTGATGATGGGTTTAATTAAAAGATTTTATTCAAAGAGTTAAAAGCTACTATCAAACGTAAACTAATTCAAATAATCTTTACACAATATGACAAATTACAATTATACAAATGATAGCCATACATCCACTCCTGTCTGTTTTTTTCTTGCAAACTGTAATTTAATATTTAGTACACCATGTGTGCCCTGTGCCCCTTCGTTGAATACAATGTTTTTTAATCAAATTTATTTTGATTTGAATTACGTAAAGTTAATTCTTTCGCATATATTTTATTGTTAAAACAATATAATATTTGGCTTGATATAGGTACAACCTGTTATTATAAAAGATTGTTTTGAATGAATCATTGATTAATTTATCCCAACACCTTAGAACTCAACCAATCTTCCACTGCATTACTACAAATGAGTTTGAACTCTCAGAAGAATGATTTCTCCGTTGTGGTTTTCCGTGGAGAGTACGGCGTAGAGTCCTTCAAGAAGTGTCAAAAGGTTTTTATATGGCCCGCAACGTGCCAGTTCAGCTTGGCAACACGAGGGTTGGGAGGGTCAAGTACCTAGTAATGTAGCTTTGGTCATGTCGTACAAAGTAATGGTAGTGGAAGAGTGATTAGGAGCATCTTTAATCGATGAGTCGAAAAACCTAAGAAGCATCAAATCGAATCATAAGAGGGAATAGTAGCTTAGGGCAAGCAATGATATTTGCATATTCAATACATAGCTAAGGTTGTATGTATAATAATTAACTAAAAAATAATAATCAAACCGAATCAGTTAACGTACTTTTTGAAGTGACTTTCATTTGTAAGCTACCTTTATAAAGCTATATGCAGAATATATAAATCTACCCAGAAAATAATATGAAGTACCCTTCGTCACAATATCAACTTTAAAAGTCCCAAATTGAACAACAAATTCTCCCAACATTCCGAAAGTTAATTTATATCTAAATGGTCGTAAAGCAGTTGGTAACGAAATGTATGGGACTCTGCTTTGCAATTAATTACACCTAGTAACACCCGGGTTAGGTTGAAACTTGCACAATAAAGAGAAAGTTGGTTGGTCGGCCAAGTTAAGCAAGCCTGTTGGCTCGAGACTACGAGCAGGTTTGGCGAATTTTACTTCGATGTTTCCGCATGCACGAATGAGTCTCCGACAAATGTTCAAAGTAAATTTTGTGAGTTTCGGTTCAAATCGTTTGTTGGTGAGTTCAGTTTTATTGATACCTGGCAAACATTCTGCTTTGGATGGACGTTTCAATTTCGTAGTCTCATCTAGATAGCTCTTTAGGAGTGATAAAAGCTGGCGGCTTTTACTTCTTTTTAGCCCATAAGTGCAAGCAATAATAATAATATCACTCATGCGTAACAGACCTAATAATAATAACAGAAATTATATGCAAGCATTTAAGGAGTGAACTGATTCCACTTCACTAACGTAACAAAGATTTGATTGTTTATTTATTTTTCATAGTATTTTTTTTATGGAAAATTTCCTTTGGTCTTATGTAAAGTATTACATTACATTACATGTATGCACAAGTGCGGGTCAGATATACGCAAATCAGTTTATCTCACCAGCACTCGAACAAATACTTTCATGATTGCCGAAATATACATGTATGTACATAAATGTATATTATTCCGGAGAAACATTACATGGAAATCCTTGTCAGCAATTCATATTTATAGAGGATCCTATTATAATGTCAAATGGTACTTACTAGTCTCCCCTGGTCTGTAGTGGTGACGAGCTGGACGTACGATAACGTCCCTGACAGGGCCAAGTAGACGAATGACGCTATGACTCTTGGCTGTGCAGTCGTCATTGCCAACACACCCCACAGTTGTGTGCAATGTGCAGTGCGTCGCAGGGGATGGCGGAATCTTCAGAGAAATAATCCCGTAACCTGTAACAAAGATAGAGTTGAAAAGATATTCACACGAGAAGTCTTTGAGAAACATTTTTGAATTAACATATCAGATCACACCCCTCTTTGAATTTCAAGACTATACTGAGCCAAAAACTTCACTGTTTTTATACAGTTGCTCTTACCCACTTCATATGATTCGAATTAATATCTTAGGAGATTAAACTATTTTAAAGAAACGCATTTTTATCATGCAAAATGACGTGCTTGGCGGGCGATTATGTGGGGGTGAGGGGGGGCAGAATCTTCCAACAAAAATAAAATATTAAAATATACGTGTAAAACCACGGGGTACAAGTAGTATATATGTAACTAACTGCATCTTCATGCCGTTTTCCATCCGTAGCAGGTTTGAACCTGCAATCTTGACTTTGCCCGCTAGGTGCACTAACCACAGTGACAACGACATAGTTATGATCATCATAATTATATAATCACGCCGAGTCCCTAACGGGGTAGGCAGAGAGTATAGAGCAGTTATCTCTAGACTTACATACCTCTTTCGTTTCGTCTACATTCATCAGTCTCTTCATAGATGAGTTGCCGTCCTTGAGCATAGTTATGATATCAGCAAAATATATTTTCTTAGAGTAACCCATAATGTTTCAAGACTTATAAGTGCTTCTACACTTAATGCTTCTTGTGCTTATACGAGTATTTCAAACCATAATACTATTACTTATTACATCGCAAGCCTTTATGTTTCGTTCCTTAGCTCACAAACACTATTTGAAACACTCGCATACACTTGCTTCAGCATTCAAGTGGTAATTTAACGTAGTGGTAAGTTATTTAGTAAACAGTCTCAAGCGCTTTGGTACTTTAATGATAAGTACCTGGATGACCGAGCTTAGCTCGGTATTTTTCACATTTATATTATTTCTCATTTCAGAGATATCTTTTAGGTGCTGTCGTGACGTGAAAGATGTCGAGTTGCTATTTCTTAACACGACTATACATATGCACGTCTTTCGACTATATGTACATTATGCCTTTAAATTCCTCCTTTGGCATTTAATATTTAAATGGTAATACTTCTGGATATCTTGCACTAAAGCAACTGCAACTAGATTAAGCAAATCCTGTACTATATCATAAGTGAAGATTAAACATACCTCTGTTTAAAATATATTATTCTCGCTTATGCCCGCGGCTTCGCCCGCGTGGAGTTCGAAAAAGTAGCTTATGTATTTTCCTGCTAGAATCGGTTCAGCCGCTATGCCGTGAAAGAGCATCATACTTTATAATATTAGAACTTTGAATTTTCGAGATTAAAAAAAGTAGCCTATGTCCTATTCCTAGGTAAGCCATAACGATTTCAGCTTTCAGCCAAATCGGTTCAGCCGTTTTGCCGTGAAAGAACCGCAAACATCCAAACTTACAAACTTTCACATTTATAATATTAGTCAGATCAGATACTTGTCCCAATGTGGTTTTGCTGAACAGTGATTTATCACACCACGAGCTTTACGATGAAGGCATATATCGTGAGGAAACCTGCAAACGTTATGGAAATAACACAAAGATGCGCTTGGGAAATGTCTACGTACTCGCTATCTGTCACGTTGGTATCTAAAGTACCTGTCAGATACACACATACTTTAGTTATGAACGAACAAATAAAACCATTCCTCAACTAATAATCAGACCGTTATTATTACTGGTTTTCTAGCAAGTCGAGTCTTAAAGTGTGTAGTTACTTAAAATAAAAGCTAAAAAATATTTTACAACTGTGAAAATTGTATAACGTAGTCTAAGTCTTAAGAATTGAAAACAACCAATCACATAATGTATTTCAACTTCCCACGGCATTGGTAATATCAGGGTGAAACACAGTAATAAACGGAGGTTGCACACCCCATTTAAACTCAAGGAAAGCTACAAGATTCTTCGATACCGACAATAAAAGCTCTTGGAGGACCTCCAAATGGAAAAGATGCCGGAGAAATTCCCAGTTCGTGCGCCAACGGAGTACTTAAATGAACCAGACACTATTAAAGGTAGGAGTTATTACAGCATCCAAACGTAAAAAGTCGCAGACGTTCACCGATTTCTTTTTAATCCTCTCGATTTGGAGCTTATATTGAAAGCCGATTGTCTCCTGCGTTTTTTTAAAGAGATAATAAAATTAATCTCTCATCAAACACCCATACAATACATAATACACAATAAAAATATACACCTTAAAAATATATTCTGATTATCGTCTTAAATAAATATTCAAAGTCAAAATCAACGAAATATTAGTCTTTTAGTACCTGGGATATAGTCCCGCTTGGACTTGTAAATATTTTGTGTCCGAATGAAAAACGGAACGCTTATATCATTCATCGACTGTTACTCTGTCACAGCCAATTTGTCAGTCCTAATCTACTAGACTGATTAAGCTAAAATTATTTGAAAACATATGCATTTGTGTGACCAAAACATGGACGCGTCATGTTAATGAATTAAGAATTAGACATTATATTTATTTCCTCTTTTGATTATTGATAGAAAAATCATAACGTATGTAATATTATTATGTGATGAACGAACCCTTCGTTCACTCCAGTTAGCAATATAAATTTGTTTTATAAAAATTAAGAAAGGTATATTACGATGATTTGGACATATAGAAAGGATGTAAATATAATGTGAAAATAAAATGCAACTATGTGTAAGAAGAGGCCAAGAAAGTCCACGTTCCAACTATCTAGATCAAATCTATCGTACACTCAACGACCGGAACGGCAAGAGTACTCGAAACCGACGAGCATTTACGAAGACACTGATGAATGTGGACGAAGCGAAAGAGGTGTATTGTAGAGTATAGGTTCCTAGTATAGACCTTGCAGGAATCTTTCCACACCCTTCTTGAAGAACTCCATGCTGTACTTATCGCTTAGCTAGTTACGTCTCAAAGCAATACGTATAACGTAACAGTCGAGATCACTTCCAGCCGTCCAATAAGCAGTTTAAGAACTAATTCCCCTGACTTTTACCAGCGTCAGGTAAAATGTAACTCAACGGAAGTTTGGTCACGTCGCAACAAAATTGTGGTCACTGGCACCGCTCAAACTTTCAAAGTATTGACTTTCTGAAGTTGTTACTGCTTTTAGAAAGTTCGTGTCTAAGGCAGGCAATTGTATTAATTGAAATAGATATGAAGCACACTTACGATATTACGTTGACTTTTTTTATGAAAACACTCCTTGATGTTTGAGATTTTTAAGGTGAATTATGACGTATGGTTTGTATATTCTAGAATAAATCAAAATACTTAAGTACTTATCATCTCAGCGAGCCCTTTACGAGATACTCAGGGAGAGTAGAGCTTCAATTATCTCTGTACTTGATGACCCCTTTCGGTTCACGCATATTCATCAGCCTCTTCATACATACATTCATACGAAATATTTTTAACATACAAAAATGATAACCAATACAATAATCAACTATAGAAAAAATACCTCTACGGCGTAGGCTTTTGCTACGCGAATACTTGCTACGAGCTCTACGAGGATATTAAATAAAATTTCCGATTCAATGCACTTGACTCATATCTCTTATGACGTCATCTTATGAAGAGGTAATTCATAAAAATATAATATATATGAGCAACATCTCTTATTTATGTTGCTTAGTGAGTAAAGTGTAGTATATATTACTCTATTTTCCTATTCTTAGGTACTTTTTAGGTCCTCACCGGAACCTTTCAAACTTGTTTTTTTCTAATTTTACTTTAAGATTGATAACATTTACTTAATTTATCATTGCCTGTTATATGGATAAAGCGAAATATGTATTTGTATATATTAAGTCTAGATGATCTGGCGCTCCACTCTCTGCCTACCCCGTGATGATAATATGAATGAATGCAAGTAATGACAGTATAACTAATAACAACTTCTTGTTTATACATAACATCCAAACTCATCTAGGCATCATTGAAGTAATAACTTGTTAAGTTGTTTGAGTATTACCTACAAAAACTTTAAACTAAGAAATACAGATTTCATGAAGCTTTTCATCTAATTGGGTATTATTTTGTACTGGTTATAGGATATCCAATTATTGTCGGAAATCCGAAAAGTTGAACTCAGTAAATATTTCCAAGCCGTTGTTATTACGGAGCATGCCTAATAATCTTGAAGAGTTATCAAACAAACCATCTCCTCCCTCGTTCCCAAACAAATATTAAAACGTTTTAATAGAGGTTCTCATTAAAACTTATATAGCATCGTCATAGAAAAGTACCTTGAAGGTACTTTCAATCAATATCAATTTCATATACATAGAGGAAAGATTTGATTGTTTCAAATATATATCTTAAAGCAAGACATGAAGATTCATGTCTACTGGCAGAAGTGGGAAGGAACACACTCCTCTCAACGGGGATATTTGGTGTCACCGTGACAGATCGCCGTGTTCTTCAGCACGGCTGTTATAAAAACTATTTTGAATTACTTCTCAGACATACGCAGGTTTCATTTTTGTAAAATAGTACAGTATTATATAAATAGATAATATATTAAATACACCTCCGGCTCCCTCTTCGGGGACCCTTGTGGGAAGGTGTGAGGATATATTTTTATTTATAACATTAATAGCTTCACGTCTACCCACATGGGTCTCCGAAGGGCAGAGGTGTGTAGATAGTACTTGCACACCCACTTTCCGCCAGAGATATAGTTTAGGTGCCAACGTATCAGATAGCGAGTCCTCCGCCGTTACTCAAATCAGCTATAGGTTCGCCGTTCAATTACTTCTCAAACATATGCAGGTTTCTTCTCGATGTTTTCCTTAATCGTAAAGCTAGTAGTGTGACTAATCACTGTACTGAAGGTCAGAAAAACTCATTGATACAGTCGGGATTGTAACTTGCAATCTTTGTGTTAAAGGCAGTACTGGTCGAACCACTTGGGCACCACGTATATTTTTACAATATTTACATTGAATAGCACATCAATAAAGTTTTCACCAATAAGATCGATCTATTGTAACGCTAATATCTTTATGTTGAAAACGATTGTATAGTTAACTGGAATGTTTTTAAACATTAACGATAAAAATAAATGTCGTAAAAACACATAAGGTAGAATTATCTCACCTTTCCCTAGAGTCAGTGGGGCGTTAGGTAAGATTGATGGCCTGACCAATAAACTGGCGGCACCTTTGACGCCCTGTTGCTCACTACTGCCCCATTTCACGACCACTTTACGAAGTGACAACTTGATATCTATGACTCCTTGAGCTGATTGTGTTTTGTTTTTTTTTCTGAGAATATCATAGACAAGTTATAAAAAAAAAATTTGATATAAATCGTATCCTAAGGAGTATATGCTTAAACTATATATTTACTATATAAACTATATGATGAGCCGTGGTGGCCGAGTGGTTCGAGCAGTTGCCTGCGACGCAAAGGTCGCAAGTTCGAATCCCGACTGTACCAATGAGTTTTTCTAAAAACTTAAGTACAGTGTTTAGTCACACCACGAGCTTTACGGTGAAGGAAAACATCGAGAGGAAACCTGCATACGTCTGAGAAGAAATTCAAAAGGCGTATTTATAGTCGTGCTTGAGTAACGGCGATGGACTCGCCATCTGTCACGTTGGCACCTAATATACCTCTGGCGGAAAGTGGGTGTGTGCGTATTACCTATACACCTCTGCCTACCCCTTCGGGGACCCTTGTGGCAAGGCGTGAGGATATATATATATATATATGTATATATATATATATATATATATATACATACTATATATATATATATATATATACATACTATATGCTCCAGCATAACAACAACAATAATATATATGTATATATATGTATGTATGTATGTATATATATATGTCGGAGAATACATGTGGTTAGCTTTCTCTATGGGAAGCAAACTTTGTAAAATAACTTTATTACCTACGATTAGGCTTAGACCTTGGACGGCACATGGTTGTCAACGTAGCCGCGATCACGGGACTAAGGAAACTATTGTTTAGAACTATCCCAAAAGGATGTTCGCCAGATGTTGGACAAAGGGTCCATAGAAAGATCCTTTTATAATGTTTGCCAGAGGTTTGGAAGAGAGTCCATTTTTGCATTATGAGAGAAATGGGGTGTTCGGAGTAAGACCAAGATACCACAGTCTTAGCCACGGGGACGCAGCGAACAGTTGTCCTGGTGATCGCGGATTCGTTTATCCTCGCGTCTGAGTCTATCGTGTACACAACTATCATATAGTCTTGTTATGATTATCCAGACTCAGAATATCCGCGTTACCGCGAATGCTATATTATACATAATGGGTAATAACAGCAAGAATGGTAATACTTCATCGGGTTCTGTCTCGCCGCCCCGACATCAGAAGTGGGATAAGTGCCTGCTCTGAAGGAACGATCCTTACCAGGGAAAGTTCCTGGGAGAGGAAGCTACAATGGGTAAATTAAACCACATGGGTGAGTCGTTTCTATTTTGTTTCGATTTGAAGAATCGGTCAGTTTATCATCAATGAAGTTGTACGGACGGACCTACGGATGGACTCCTGAGCTACTTGACCGATTTTGGTCAGACTTGCGCGCCGTGTGCTATTGGATCCAGCTTGAGAGATGGGATAGCTTACATCTCAATTTGTAGCCGTAATATTGTTTTGTTGCGGATTGTTTGTCTATTGTTTGACAGTCGCCATTATATGTTAGCTCCGAGCAATACTAACAGATGGCGATGTCTGTTGACTAGATTGAGTAAGTGTTTGTTTGTTTGCAATGTAATATGACAGAAGCCCTGGCCACAACAACATTCTGAGATTTATTTAAAGTGCAATAAATTATTGATCGTGAAATTTAGAGCCATGGTTGTAAATGACATACGAAATAGTATCATTATTATTAATAACTAGCTGTGTCCGCATGGAATGGTGGCTTTGGGTAGTATTTTCTTGACATATCTTTTGCATATGTTAGTATGTATAGTGAGGCTTACCACAATATATTGGTGAAGACCGCATCTGAATCGGATTGGCCGTTGCTGAGATTAACGTGCACAGACGCACAGACAAACAGATAAACGGACATAATTCTATCAATCATTGGTTTTTGTGTTATTTGCGTTGATAATGGTACTATTAATATGTTTTCTCATATATCTTTCATGTACAGACAACGGTTCGTGACATTTTTGTTATATGTTTTGATAAAGATTTTATATAAAGTCTCTGAGGAGAATATAAATAATATTTACCGACGTAGACATTGTATTTGGATAGTTTTTGGATATAAGTAACTAGTGTAAATAAGCCGCGGTGGCCGAGTGGTTTGAATCGTTGCCAGCAGCGCGGCGAATACGGGTTCGAGTCCCGACTGTACCAGTGAGTTGAGTACGAGTTTTGCGGTGGGTGAGGCCATCGAGAGGAGGCTTATGTGTTTGAGAGGAGATTGAGTGATAAAAGCTTCCCGTCAAGAGCTTTTGATAGGTAAAGACCTTGCCAGCCCTTGTCGACTATGTCCAGTGACGTAGAGATCGATGTCGACGACATTGTAGAGATTCGTGAAAGCGCGTCTGAAAATATCTAAACGTGCGTGGCTTATGATAAGTCTCGTTTCGACAAAACAAAGGCGAAAACTATCAATGTTTCGATTGATGACATTGTGTTGTTAGCGAATGAAGAACTTAAGCAAACAAAATTATATGCGAATTATAAAGGGCCGTTTAAAGTAGTTGAAGTATTGAATGATAGTTAAAGCCGTGGTGGCCGAGTGGTTCGAGTGGTTGCCTGCGACACGAGAATCGCGGGTTCGAGTCCCGACTGTGCCAGTGAGTTTTTCTGAACTTGGGTGCAGTGATTGGTCGCGCCACGGGCTTTGCAGTGAGGGAAAGCATCGAGGGGAGGCCTGCGTGCGCTTGGGAGGAAATTGAAGGACGTATGTATGGTCGTGCTCGCCTAACGGCGATGGACTCGAAATTGGGGTTTCGGAGACTTTTGAGAAGGCTCAAAGATATAAGAAAATCTGAATTAAAACTGATGTGAAGCATCGAGAGGAATCCTGCGTGCGTCTGGGAGGCTATTCGAGGGCGTGTGTATGGTTGTGACTGGGTGGCGGCGACGGACTCGCCATCTGTTGCGTTGGTACTTGAAGTGTGTCTCTGGCGGAAACGAGGAATATTATTATTATATTAAGTATTGGATGGTGGCCGTTACACATTGAAATCTTTAAATTCAAAGCGTACTTACAAATACGTACACAATACGCTTCGAAAAATGGCCGCAGATCATATACAAGTCGAGGCCGATGTAAATGATGATGATGAAAAGCTAAAGTAAAATAAGTATTAGTGGAAGCTTGAGTAACGAAACTCTATCAGCCGTACTGTGTTCGACCGTACTAGTAGTTATTTCGTAGTCGTAGCCCTTTAGAAATCGGTGTCTCTTGAGGTAGTCCGTGGGTGTGCGGTGTGCGTTTAACTCTGGCGGAGGTCGTGGTCACAGGGTGACACATGGGTGATCCACTTGATGGATATACGTATAGATTCTGAACCACGCGCTGGCTATGCGCGAGCACATTTAGTCGTACACCAAGTATTTGGCAACGACTTTATTTATTATTTCCCATACACCAAGTATTTGGCAATGGGGTCTGAAGACACTCAGACTGGCTGTGCGTGAGCATTAGCAATGTAACTTTCATTCGTACACCTAGTATTAGGCAACGAACCTTTCCCATACACCAAGTATTTGGCAATGGGGTCTGAAGACACTCAGACTGGCTGTGCGTGAGCATTAGCAATGTAACTTTCATTCGTACACCTAGTATTAGGCAACGAATCTTTCCCATACACCAAGTATTTGGCAATGGGGTCTGAAGACACTCAGACTGGCTGTGCGTGAGCATTAGCAATATAACTTTCATTCGTACACCTAGTATTAGGCAACGAACCTTTCCCATACACCAAGTATTTGGCAATGGGGTCTGAAGACACTCAGACTGGCTGTGCGTGAGCATTAGCAATGTAACTTTCATTCGTACACCTAGTATTAGGCAACGAACCTTTCCCATACACCAAGTATTTGGAATTGGCGTCTGAAGGTACTCAGACTGGCTATCCGTGAACATTCGATAGTCATTTTTGTTTCATTATAATAATGACTAATAGACTAAAGCTGATAACTGTAATAACAAAATAAGTTCATTTAAGGAATTCTATTACTGAGACTTACACCAAGCAAAACTAAATTTTAGCTACACCCGAGGACGTGTGATCGTCAGAATGGCCGTGTCGGAGAATACATGTGGTTAGCTTTCTCTATGGGAAGCTAACTTTGTAAAATAACTTTATTACCTACGATTAGGCTTAGACCTTGGACGGCACATGGTTGTCAACGTAGCCGCGATCACAGGACTAAGGAAACTATTGTTTAGAACTATCCCAAAAGGATGTTCGCCAGATGTTGGACAAAGGGTCCATAGAAAGATCCTTTTATAATGTTTGCCAGATGTTTGGAAGAGAGTCCATTTTTGCATTATGAGAGAAATGGGGTGTTCTGAGTAAGACCAAGATACCACAGTCTTAGCGACGGGGACGCAGCGAACAGTTGTCCTGGTGATCGCGGATTCGTTTATCCTCGCGTCTGAGTCTATCGTGTACACAACTATCATATAGTCTCGTTATGATTATCTCGACTCAGAATATCGAATGCTATATTATACATAATGGGTAATAACAGCAAGAATGGTAATACTTCATCGGGTTCTGTCTCGCCGCCCCGACATATATAATAAATAAATAACTAACTGTTATACTAAAAACAATCAATAGGCTTCATATTATCCGCCAGCAGCAATAAGTAACATAAAACATTAAATCAAGTATTTTTGTATAAAAATTTTCAACAGAAAGCATTAGTATTATGCGTAAGCGCATTATGGCAACACAATACAGATCCAGACGTCAAAAAAACGATATGACAGTAAAGTAACTGTCAGTAAGCAGCTGTCAGTCATTGCTTGTTTTGATGAAAGGCGTCAAATAAATGTAAGGTACTTTCCGAATTGTAGCATGAAATTAAAAACAAATTATTGAGAATAAAGTGGGTAAAAGTAAAACTTGATGTAATAGTGAAGTGAGTTAGATACATATGTACATGCAGAACGTATTCACGAGCTCAAGATCAAAGTGTGCATATATACCTATTTAGTTAAGAAAAATGGATTCGAAAAGTACTTCACACTCACCCGCTTACCTTCCCGAAACAGATTCAGAAGCAGAGTTAAATTATTAACAGAATTCACTAATAGTTGGAACATTTGTTAGAGTACCACACACTTCAGGGTATGAAAACTATTTTCTTGCCGCTCTCTTTGGCCTCACAGTCTTGGAAGGCCCTACAGGAACACTTGTGGTGATGCACGTCTCTGCAGGCTTCCATAGCTTATCGAGTCCGTCCATGGTAGTGACTCTGCGACGAGTGCCGTCAGGTCCCAAGATAATAATGGAGCCATCCCGTGTCCAGCACTTCTTGACACCATAGCGTTCGCGGGCCTCCATAAACACGGCATGGCGAACTTTTGTCAAGAATTCTGAGAGGGTGATGCCTGTGCCTTTAAGGGACACCTTAGTGAACCAAATCTTGTCCCGTTCAGATGAATCCCTGAATTTGACTACAATGGGTCTAGCCTCGGTTCCCGGTGGCCCCATACGATGGCAGCGACTGATGCTAGTGCTGTTGAAGGCAATCTTCATTTGTTCTGAGACCACATTCACCACTACGGCAGCAACATCTTCATCCTTGAGCTCCGCCACACCATGTAAGAGGAGCATTTTCTTGCGACTCCACATCTCCTGGCGATCCTGCTCTATGGCCAATAAGTTAACTTGCTGCTGCAGAGAAGTTAGTGCTTGTATCACAAAACTCTTAAAAGTGAGAAAGTCTGTAGCAAGTGAGTCTGGAGCAGATGCATGAGTAGAGCCCTGCAGGTTCTTCTGGAACTCCGCCATTTGTGTCTGGAATGCCTTCGACATCTCTTCCATTGAAGTTTTCAAGGACTGCACTGTGTCTGCCATTTTTGAAGTTGACTTTATTGTAGGAGTGGAAAGATATTCAGTGAGGATAATACTTGCTGGCGGGTATTATTGCTAGTGCAACATATATTTAAGTGTTTCTATATGTAATTCTTAAAAATACTATTTTAAAATATAAAAATAAGACCAAGGTTAAAATATTGATGTTCACTTCAACTACCTGTTCACTTCACAACTACCTTATTTTATAATGATCCAAGGTGAGGCATGATGTTAAAAAAATCACTTAAGGCATGGATTACTGTACAGCCACCCAAAGTCGGCGGTAACCGCTTACCAGGCAAGCCGTGGGCTTGTCGCCTTTGTAGTATAAAAAAGACCTCATGCTTGTACAAAAAAAAAGGTTAAAAATTAATTAAAAAATATGGATGTATTTCTTTTTTCGATAATAATCTATACTAATATTATAAAGCTGAAGAGTTTGTTTGTTTGTTTCTTTGTTTGAACGCGCAAATCTCAGGAACTACTGGTTGGAATTGAAAAATTATTTTTGTGTTGGATAGTCCATTTCTCTAGGAAGGCTTTAGGCTGTATAACATCACGCTACGACCAATAGGAACGAAGCATAAGTGAATAATGTTGCCAGAACGGGAAAAAATATTCATTTTTGAGAGGTTCCGTTGCGTACGCTGCGTAAACGGTTTAAGTTACGAAAATATCATGTATGAGGGAATTGTTCCTCTTTAAAAGTTCTTAAAAAAGTCAGCGACAGCATATATCTATCTTTTAAGATTTACTCATTATAACCTTTTTTATCTATACTTATCTATACTTAATATTATACAGTTGAAGAGTTTGTTTGTTTGAACGCGCTAATCTCAGGAACTAAAAATAATAACAATAATGTATGAAAATAAATAAGCTTTATTTTCACACATTAACACATTAGACATCATATTATTAACACTTATAAAGTCTACATTTAAGTAATAGAAAACTAGTTATTAAATATAGTTTTAGAATATCTTTATGTGCGACTGGAGCCTAATCTACAGCAGCCCAGTAGGTATATCAGGACGACCAGCTTTCGCTCCCCCCTCCCCCTTTCTCCCTCCCCTCTTTATCAATCAATAGTTGCTATTAATTTCAACAACAAACACGTTAGCAACAATTTTTTATAGTATTCGATATGTATTTTATATTTAACTTAAAGAGTCGCTCATCTTACCCGACGAGCTAAAGTTGATATCAAACTATTCTCACAGCTTTTTTCATTTTACTTTAGTTTTCTGTGAAGTTTCATTTCACACTGAAATCTTTCACTACTGCGATTGTCTGACACCGTTTATCCACTGACATTGATACATTCCGCGCCTGATTTTCAGTGAAACTTTCAATCTAAGAACAATGCGCGCAATGCACCACCGCTCGCTGTAAATAACGTTCCTTGATCTGCGAGAATGAACAATGGTTGACGCAAGTGGTCGCAAAGAGCCGGAACAATCGGCGATTAAAATTGTTTATAAAATGCATTTCGATATGCCGGCAGTTATCGCGAGCTAAATATGCAAGGAGTAGGTACAGCGGGTTGTTTACGGTTGCATTGAGATCAGCTTCGTTTCAGTATACATGTTTAGTAAGCTAATGTGCCGACGATCGCCTGAACTATTTGCGTAATCAAACCTTTGAATACACCGTGCCAACAACAAACTGCGTAACTGCGCTATCGTAACAATATATATATATATCATCGTAATATATTTAATATACCTCTGGCCTCGGCAGCCAAGTGTTTCGAGTAGGCCTGTAATGCAAAGATTACAGGTTCGAATACTACACTCATGTGTTTTTTATAACCTCGAGTAAATTTATTCGTCGAACCGCGAGCTATAGGTTCAGAAGAAATGCAAAGACCTATCTCGTAAGTATCTCGCTTGTGGAACGACGATAGACTCGTCGTCTGTCACGTTGGCACCTACACCCTTCGGGGACTCGTTACATTACTTTATGGCATGGTTATACCAATGGATGATTTAGTAACATTAACGAGTTCAATTCTGGCTACACGAGTACACCAGTTTAGAGGCATCGTATTGAATTATGGTAATGAGGTTCATTTGCTGCATTATTGCATTCGCTTGCTGTTTGGGCTGATATTGGTGATTTTGCTCTGTATCTCATGATGGCTAAACAAGCCGTTAAATGATAAAAAAGCTGCCATAAAATGAAAAGCCGATGAGAGCCGTGGCGGCCGGGTGGTGCGATTAGTTGCCTGTAACACAAAGATTGCAAATGCCAATCTCGACTGTACCAATTAGTTTTTCTGAACATGTACAGTGATTAGCCACACCACGAGCTTTACAGGAGTGTTCCTGATATAGATAGAGAGGAAACCTGCATACGTTTGAGAAGAAATTGATTGCATAGTTACATAGTAAACTTAAGTTAAGCCTAAGTTACTCCTGTTTACATTAGCTATCTGCCAGTGAAAGTCCCGTAAAAATCGGACAAGCCGTTTCAGAGATAAGCTGAAACAAGCAGACAGGCAGACAAAAATGCAAAAAAAATGATAAAGAAATATTTTGGTATATGTACAATGCATATGGATGTACCATATGCATTTAGCAAAAAGGTGTTATTTTGATATTACAAACAGACACACTAATTTTATTTATTTGTTTAGATTTTACTCTTTCAAAACTGTCCAAATATATATTAAGCGTATTCAATGAAACACAGAACATCATATATGATATGAACAGACACATGGTGCATGTATTTCCATTAGCATATTTGTCCGGCGAGCTCTCATCCACCTGTTTAGTTCCGGCTAATCCTGTTTTCGACCGGTGTTGTTTTCATCATAATGAACATGCCAGCAATTTGTTAAAATTACCATCAATATGATTTTAGGCTTGATTGAGGCCTCAGACTACAAGCAACTGTATATATAAATATAGATATATATTGTCGGATATATACTGGCGGAAAGTGTATGTGTGGGTACTACCTACACACCTTTGCTTACCCCTTTGGGAACCCTTGTGGCTAGGCGTAAAGATAACCTATTATATACCTATATTAAATCGATCGCACATACCATAGTAGCTCATAGAGCACTCAATCCGGCGATGGTCTTTGAGGAGTCTGATGAATGTAGATGACGCGAAGGATGTCTGTAAATTTTGACATCAACATTTTGTTTTATTCACTGCTTATCCACACTTATACATACATTTTGGCTGAATTTGATCAACTTAATAGTTGATTTAATAATAAATATAACATATATATCATATATATATATATTATATATATATATATATATATATATACCATATATATCATATATATCGACATAACATATATATCGTTAGGCCTAGTCTCTTTTGGCGAGTCCCTCACTTTAGGTAGGAAGAGAGAGTAGACCACCAGTTCTCTTTAGAATTACAGTTCTCTAAATAAATCACACGTTTTCTTAATAAAGGAAATAAGAAATACGCAGTGACTATGAAGCTATTGTTCCTGAAAAAGTTTCTTATCAGCAGTTCCGCTTCTCGACAGCCGATAAGATCGACGTAATATGCGTAAGCTTAGCGTTTCCTTAAACGTTTCAAATGTTGTAAGAAAATGCCGAGGTTTATGGTGTGTTATTAGGCTGGTTACCCCTTGAATTTCGTTATAATATTTATGATTTATGGCCACGGATATAATGGACTAGCTGCTGCCCGTGACTAGGTCCGCGTAGTTTATA
>JACCPG010004572.1:0-10449 GCA_016069955.1 Drepana arcuata | reverse complement strand
AATTCTCGCGCTGCCGCTCTTGGAAACATTTTAACACCTTTCTTGAAGAATTTTGTACATTTCGTGCTCTCCCTAAAGAAAACCTATACCTACCATGGTGGAGTTGATTACATAACCCAGGAGTTCGTGGAATGATAGCCCTTGGTACCTATACAGAGTAAAACCTGTATGGTTCTAAAGTATGGGGATGAATTCCCGTCGATAGCGAGAGTTGCAGTGAAAGAAGGTAGCCGTGGGTTCCATCTCAAACAATGTCCTTTAAGGGAATCATTTTATTGATAACTTATGCCTTGAGAGTTATAATAAAGACGTATAATAGCAACAACGTGTCAAAACTACAAGTCTGTTCTCTCTGACTCTAACGGTTTCGAATATATTTACAAAGCCATGCAGGTTCCTTTCAGCGTTTTCCACCACCGTGAAGTGTGTGATAGTGTAATATCCTTAGCTGCAAAAGAAAAATCTAAGAATATCTCTTCTTTGCGAATTCGGTTAAGAATCGCAATGCATATTTTTTCCAACGATATAACGATTTATACATAAAACAAAGGAATAATCATAATCATAAATAAAAGTCAGCAACACAAAGATTTATTATATTATTATTATATTATATTTAAATAAAAGTATCTACTATTAAAAGCCCGCGTGGCCGAGTAGTGCGAGTAGCTGTCAGCAACACAAAGATTGCAAGTTTGAATCCTGATTATACCAATGAGTTTTTATGTGCTCAAGTACAGTGATTAATCTCAGCACGAGCTTTACGGTGAAGGAGTTTTCCTTCACCGTAAAGCTCGATCGAGAAGGAACCTACATACGTTTGAGAAGAAATTCAGAGGCTTATATAGCCGTATGGTCGTGCTTGAGTAACGGCTATGTACTCGCCAGCTGTCACGTTGGTGCCTAAAATATATCTCTGGCGGATAGTGGTTATGTGGGTACTACCTATACACCTCTGTCTACCCCTTCGTAGACCCTTGTGGGTAGGCGTGAGGATACTAGTAGATATTAGATAATTGGCTAACATATTTTTTTGATTTACGCATGTTACTAGATAATGTAGCAAATATGTTAATGAATTAATTGACTTAGGTAGTAGTTTCCTAAACAAGATAATTTTACTGAAAGTTATTGCTTCCATAATATAGAGGGAGGCTCTACCCAAACGCCAAGTTTAGCAATTAAAATTAATCAGCATAACGGGGAAGTCCGTTTTTGCTGCGACCAAGCGACATGCAGCGGCCGCAAATTCTGTAACTTAGAGGCTCTGAGGGTAATTTCAATACCTATTGTTTAGTAACAGCCGTGGGGGCTAAGTGAAGTGGATGGAGCAGTGTACAGGTTGCAAGTTCGAACGCCTTCTTTCTATACTAATTGTCATTATCAGTCTTAGATCAATGGTACCTGCATACGTTTGAAAAGTAATTCGAATACCAAAAACGCCGTAATGGCCGATTTGTTCGGGTAGTTACCTACAACACAGATTTCAGTTTGAGTTTGAATCTCTACTGCGAGTTAATCTAAGCTTAAGTACAGATATATGTCACGCCACAAGCCTAAGGGTGAAAAAGAACATCGTGAAGAAACTGCACATATTTTAGAAACCTATCCTCAATAAGCTATTCATTAGTTAGATTTTGTAAACTTTACAAAGGTTTTTTTGCATTACGTTTAAGTTGTTGCAAACTGTAGATAAATCTCACGTAGATACAAGGAAGATTTTTCCATTTTAGAAAGGCTCTATTGTTGATAAAAAGTAACGGTTAGTACCTGCAACCATTCCCTTGGAGCCGGCAAGTCCTTATTAGCCTAGTAAGTTACGTTCCCACCTTTATCCTGGGTCTCTAGGGTCAAAGTTACCCTTAGTATTAGAGCGCAATACTTATCTTTTTGCTGCGAGACCGTGACGTCCACGTAATCGAAACGGGTATGTAGGCAGCGAATTATCGACAGGGGACTAACTGGCTATAAAGATTTTGGAATAGGCAGAGAAAATTTAAAGCTCGTGTATTTATAAATATGTTTTGAGGTATTATGGGATATCTCTATTTATACATTTTATATGTGTATTATATCAATCGTTTCATAGTGTATTTATAGAAATTTATATCAAACCATACGCTGAGTCCCTTTCAGGGTAAACAGAGAGAGTAGATCACTAGAGCTCTCCAGACCTGAAGACCTCTTTGCTTCATCGACTATATCAGTCTCTTCATACATGCTCACCGGTTTCGAGTACTCATAACTATTTATATTTAGATTTTGTATTTCATCATCTCTACATCAGTTGTTTTGTGATGACTTCATTGCGGATTTGATCTAAACTGGTTTATTTTCAGTCATGGATGGATAGTCCATGTTGTGGAGGCCAAATAATTCAAGCCGTTTTCTTTAATTAATTTTTCGGAGTTTAATTACAGGGAATTATTTTAAAGAGAAACAAATCCATTTCTAGTAACTAAACATCTGCGATACAACAGGAGTGGTATTGGCCGATGGAATAAATTTAACAAATCCCACGTACGCCACTGATCTACCGGCCCTTAATGCACCGATATGTCGCCCGGGCTTACTGTCCACTGCTACGGATTTTACACGCGATTAACGTGCTGCAGATGTACGGTTGTTCCACCGTTTACTGTGATTTGGAATGTAGCCTAACTGTAAAAGTAGTTTTTCCTTTGTTTTGTAGCATTGCTTAAAGTGAAGATAAAGAAACCCGATGGTCGAGGGTTTCGAATAGTCCTTAAAATTTTAAATTAAAATTAAATAAAAATTCTTTTTTTATTTACATTTTAAATTTAATTAAATTTAATAAATTACTGGTTAGAATCCCGGCTGTACCTAAGATTTTTTCTGAACTTTAAGTTGTAAGTATGTAACATAAGCACAATGATTGTTGACATAGCTTTATAGTGAAGAAAAACATCGTCAGGAAACTTATATGCGTTTGAGAAGAAATGCAAAGACGTAAGAATAGTCATACATCAGGGGATGGACGGTGGTAGACTCATCCGTCACATTGGCATCTAAAATTTAAATATTTAACCCTTTACCCTACCCCGTAAGGGAGACGGTGTGATGATATATGTATAAAATAGACGTATACTCTGAATAATGTTATTGTTTAAATCAAAAAGGTTATAATAATATAAAACAAAAAGAATTGTATCATTGAAACATTATATATCTGAAACATCGAACAAAATTTTAATATTCTCGAGCTGATTTCGTCGAATAAAAGTCTTTGAACATTATACACATCTACTCATCTTTGAGGACTTTTGATCTTGCAATCTTTCGCTAACGATGACAAAGAACTGTTATTATCCTGTCTAACAAGAACGAATCATGAAAAAGAAAGATTTGAAATATCTCCACAATCACGAGTAAGTCTGAATCTGTATAAGCTACTAATTAGACTAACTCATCGAAATGATGAAATTAGCCATGTGGCCGTTGTTTGAGTTCGAATCCAGACTGTAACAATGATCTTACGTTCCGAACTTATGTGTGGTTAATCACACCACAAGTTTTACGGTGTATATGCCGAGTCCATATGGGATAGACATAGAGTATAGAGCGCCAGTTCTTTCTAGCCTTCATACCTCTTTCGCTTCGTCCACTTTCATCAGTCCTTTCATACATGCTCGTCGGTTTCGAGTACTCTTGACGTTTCCGTCTTTGAGCGTCCGATCGATCGATTTGATCTAGGCAGTTGGAACGTGGTCTTCCTCTGCTTCTTCTTGCAAACACTTTCACTTTGTACATCTGTATTGTCAATCTTTCTTCACTCATCCTTTCTATTTGTTTAAACTAACGTAACATGCCTTTCTTATTACACCCTCTTTCGTGCCATAAGTCTTAAGAATCTCTTCATTGTGGATTCGATCTAAGATCGCTACTCTGCACATTTTTCGAAGAGATCGCATCTCAGCTGCATTTAAGCTATTTTCATACTTCCTCTGACATATCCAGGATTCGCTGCCGTACAATAACGCGTTGTGGACAGCTACTCGAGTATTCTTGCTCATACTTTTACTGCCGACATGGCCCCATTCACCTTATTACCGGCAGTAATCCTTATTTCAATGTACTTTTCATACTTTCCACCTCGTGTGCTTCCGAGTGGTCCAAATTCATTCAATTGCTCTAAAATTTTCCCGTTTACCGATATAACACAGTCACTTGTTTATCTCTTTTGAATAGCCCTAGTCTTGCCAGCGTTTAGGCGCAGCCGAAGGGGCTTCACACAAGTACAAGTCTTTGAATTTTGTATTGTGAAATTCTTATATGCCGAACGTGTCTACATATAAGCTTATTAAAGCATAATAAGACTTAAAGAAGTCCTAGTGGAACTCAATGAAAAATATGGTAATGTAATGATGTGATATGAGGCTGGAATGGTTTCCGTCTAACATTTAAACAAAGTTTGTAGCGGCTATAAAGCATGAACTAATTTGTCAAAGTTTCCGAAACCGAAGCCAAAAGCTGGCACCGTGTTTGAGTTAAGGTTACTTTGTTTGAGCTACATATTTTATTTTGTCATCATTAAAATTCTAAAAGCCGTTGTGGCCGAGTGGTTCGAGCAGTTGGCAACTGTACTTAAGTACAGTGATTAGTAACACCACGAGCTTTACGGTGAAGGAAAACATCGAGAGGAAACCTGCATAAGAAAGATGCAGAAGAAATTCAAAGGCGTATATGTATAGTCGTGCTTGAGTAACGGCGATGGACTCGCCATCTGTCACGTTGGCACCTAATATACCTCTGGCGGAAAGTGGGTGTGTGGGTATTACCTATACACCTCTGCCTACCCCTTCGGGGACCCTTGTGGGAAGGCGTGAGGATATATTATTTATTAAACTCTCCCGTTATTTAAGTAATTTTTAAATAATTTAATAAAGTAGGAAATTTATGTATAGATACATAAAATACAAATTTGCTAAATTGTATAAATTTTATTGCACACCACAGAAAGAGAGGGGAGTCTTCTAATACAGGTTCTTGGAACTTAAAAGAAGAGATCCCAAACGATGTAATATTATTATCTTGTAATTAATTCAATAAAAAATTATATTAATAATTATTATTTTTAAATATTTTTTTTGTATTTAAAAATAATAGAATATAATATTACATCCAGTAAAAGGTCTAAACTAGGCAGGGTTGGTATGAAAATAGTTGTCGCTAGATAAACATACTAAACATGTATAAAGAAAATGTTAACATGTTGGAATTAATATAAATTGTATATATTTATATGAATTCAAACTGAATGAGAAATAGAATAGCGTATTTTTCATACATTTCCAGCGAAAAGAAGATGTTACCTCAGCCTACCTTTTTGAGGAGCCTTCTTGAAATATACATATAAAACATCAAAGAGCAAGCCATGGCGATAAAATGTGTATGTTGCAAAATTTTACTTTTGCAACATACAAATATTATGGTCAGCGAGCAAGCCGCAAAACACAGGTCATCAACGAGCGTGCGCCCCTGTGAGTCAACGATAGTGCGAACCGGCAAATTGTACAAACTTGTGCAATTGAAACTCCAATATTATAATCTCGGTTGCACCAACTACGGTTGTTTTTCCGCAGTCTACGTAATAAGCGGTTGTGTCTCCAGCCACAGTTTAAATTACAGTTATGCTTTTGCTAACACCCACCTTAATATGAGACAGGATTTGCTTCATAAATGTTATTGAATTATGAACTGACGAAGTTGGTCGAAGCAGATTTAATAGGTTAATGATGTTTTACTCCTATCTTGTTTTGGTGTTTTATCTCTTTCTACGTTGACGAACGTCCGGTCTATTGATGAGAGCTTCTGGCAGCGAAGTAAAAAATATTATGTATCAAAACTCAAAAGGCTAAGTGTCAAAAGGCTATGTGTCAAAATGAGAGTTATTGTTATTGCTATTAGAATGTAGGTTTTTATTTTTTTTTTCTAATGAGCCGTGGTGGCCTACAGTTTTGAGTAGTTGCCAGCAACACAAAGATAGTCTAGTCGAATCTTGACTGTGTCAATGAGTTTTTCTGAACTTAAGTATCTACAGTGATTAGTCACACCATCAGCTTTACGGAGAAGGAAAACATCGAGATAAATTCTGCATGTACGCTTGAGAATAAATTCAAACACACGACTAGTCATGTTTGAGTAACGGCGATGGACGTGCCTTCTGTCACGTTAGCACCTAAAATATATCTCTGGCGGAATGTGGGTATGCGGGTACTACCTACACACCTCTGCCCACCCGTCCCCTGCTTCACCCTTGCGTGAAGGTTTATTATTTTTTCTAATACCTATTGGTTAGGCGTATAAAGTAGATTAACAAGTTCCTCAAAAAGTTTCATATCAACCTTGCTTAGAAAGACCAAATATGAATATCCTTCTTAATAAAATATTGATTCCCTATTTCTATTTTTAATATAACCCAATAAGCTATTGCATGCGTAGTAAATTGCTTGCGTGCATAGTTGATTGCAAGTTCACGAACATAATTATTTTGGCAGTATGATGGGCATAGTACCCTTTGCCCTGTTTTAGTATTACGCTGTTCTAGAAAGGTGTAATGGTTAACGCTAGGGTTGCAACGTGCGAGTGATATGCCTGTAGTCTACTAAAGATCTCCAACCAGTCCAGCTCCTTAGCTTACGAGCAACGCCCAAGCCGAGGTCCGGACCTCAGCTTATATTAGCTCAGCTCAGCTTCAGAATAACCTTAGCTGTGTTTGCTTAGGGCCTAATAAATGCCTGATTTGACGCAATTATAATATTTGTATATTGTTATTGGATCAAAAAATATTTTACCATTTTTGATTTTTTTATCAAGAAAAATCCTATATATAGCCGTGGTTTATCATATATTTTGTCTGCGTATAAAAAGCCAAAGCCAACATCCTTATTAATGTAGGTGAAGAGAACAGTTAACTTAATTTATGAAGTTTTAATGCCCGTGATGACCATTAAAACTTCACAACTTAATAACATTCCCTTCCCTTCCCTTCGCAAAATGATGCCCTATTACCTAAAAATATAGAGTACATACCTCTTACAATAAACACACAAATCGAAGCTGTAACAGGCCTCTAGCCAGATTTATATCGGCGTTACATGGAGCCGGAAAGAAAATTGGGGAAGAAAAGGGTCGCGAGAAATATTTCAATATGCCATTCGCATTTTTTACGATCGTCATGTGCGCCGCCTTACGATTGCGCCACCACAATATTGGGCTATTTTTTCGGTTCCATTCTCCTTTCAATGGGACTTTATCGACGGGCGAGTTGTACACTTAGACAAATAAAATTAATACAAAGTTTGCCATAAAGCCAAACATAAATATATTCTATCTAGAATTTTTGTTGGTAAATAGATCCCTACTAGATAGGCAGAGATGTATTTCCTCATTACATTTGTAAAAACAATTGAGATTACAATTTTAGTAACTTTTTTTTAAACCACTTTTGTGGCAAACAAGCATAAGGCCCGCCTGATGGTAAGCAGTTACCGCCGCCTATGGACGCTTGCAACACCAGGGCTATCACTCGCGCGTTGCCGACCCTGCAGGAATCTCTTCAAACCCTTCCTGAAGAACTCTATGCTGTACTCTCCAGGGAAAACCTCAACGGGGAGCTCATTCCACAGCCTGAGAGTTCGCGGAAGGAAACTCCTTTGGAACCACGCAGTGCGAGACCTTTGTGGTTCCAAGGTATGGGGATGAATTCCCCGTCGATGGCGAGAGGTACGGTGGTAGAAGGTGGAAGTAAAGTGGAGGAACAATTTTTCAATAATCACGGATAAAGTAGTTTCACGTCATCATTAAAAAAGTATTATATATTAAAAGGAAATGAATAATCGAGTCTTATTAATTTAAATTGAGACAAAACATGTCTCGTTATACGAAACATTGCTTTCTAAGTGTGAAGAAATCTTTACATACGCAATTAAGTTGCCTTTATAGGCAGTCGTATGGCCGTTTTTATTACGGAACGTTTAAATAATTTTATGAGATTGCGTTGCCGAAATTACCCATTTACTTTTTTAAACAACCCCACTTTGCATTTTACTTGAGAATCCCGAGATTTTGTTAAATTTCTTAAGTCTTAGCACAAAACATTGATATGAGATACGCCATATTTAGTAATAACTAGCTGTCCCGCCCAGCTTCGCATGGGTGAAAAAGTATCAATTTCTGAAATACAATCGCAGCGCTACCTATCGGGTCTGACTGTGATTCTTAACCATTTTCGAATCCACCTGAAGTCATACAGAAAATTTCATTAAAATTGGTCCAGCCGTTTAGGAGGAGTTCAGCGGCATACACACGCAAAGAAGAATTATTTATATAAATATGAGGTAAATATATTTTTTTATACAAACCTCCCGACAATATAGGATACATAAAAGAAAGATTTATCCAATTTGGTGCAGTCGTTTGGAAGTTATGTGCGTACAAACAGTACAAATAAATGGGAGTTGTCTTTTCGATTTCGATAGCGAAAAAGAGGCCCTTTGATGTTCCCAAATAGGTCCACGTAGGGGTAGGCAGAGGTGTGATAATACCACCTTTTCGGCGGAGATATATTTCAATAAAAACGTGACGGATAGTAGGCCCGTCGTAGTTTTGTTATCGCGAATATACAAACGCCTTTGAATTTCTATGCACGTGTGCTCAGGAGGTTCTTCGCCACCCCATAGCTATGAAAACCTTTGTTAAAATACCGCGAATAATCACCTGGCGCAACTAGTATTCAATAATAATTTGTTAAGCTTAAAGTTTTCAGATTGATTCAATATTTGCTACACAAAGTAGAGGGCTGTTGAAATTAATGAGGGACGTCGTTAGTACGCTTTCCATTTTATCGAATGAAAAGTATATTGTGTTGTAACTTTGGTAATAAGATAAAAACTACATTAATTATTGAAAATATGATATATCGAATAACAGGATAGACGGTATTTGCTTAAAAACAACAGAGCCGCTAACCATATATTACATAGGCCATCAGTTTTGTATTAGCTATGGTAAAGTTTTGTTAACGTAAGTGGGTAGATACGCAGTTGTCAAAGCTATTTATTTAGAATTAGCAATAGAAACGAGAATATATTTTAAATCACTACAATATATACAATTTAAATCAATGTAACATAGTTCTTTTAGAAAGGATGAGTGAAGAAAGATTGACGATATATAGAAACATAGAAAGGATGAGTGAAGAAAGATTGACGAAACAGATATACAAAGCAAAAGTGTGAGCAAGAAGAGGCAGAGGAAGGCCACGTTCCAACTACCTGGATCAAATAGATCGGACTCTGAAGGACGGGAACGTTAAGAGTACTCAAAACCGACGAGCATGTATGAAGAGACTGATGAGTTTGGACGAAGCGAAAGAGGTATGTAAGTCTAGAGAGAACTGGCGCTCTATACTCTCTGCCTACCCCGTTAGGAACTTGGCGTGATGATATGTATGTATGTGTATGTATGTAACATAGTTTCAACTTACAATTTAATGGTCAGCCAACAAGTGAGCTCCCCTCACTCGTGGCACAAGCCGTACCAGTCATCGATTACGCATAAACATTTGCCCCTCCCATTAGAGATGTTTTATCAACGGATGTGAAACTTGTAAAAAACCACAGGTTATGACAGGAGCTAAATATGACAAAATTTAAATACAAATACTACGCTTTATTTCCAAAATGATGACAAACAGTCATCATTTTGGAACCATTTATAGTAACCATTTATTTTCATTAAATAGCTACAAAAAATTGTTAATTATTTGACATTGTGACTACGCAATTCTTTTATTCAGTGATAATTTTCGGTAAAAGTTATATTCACATATCGCGCCGCCAACTAGCAATCAGTTTTACTTGCGACTATAGATTTTTCCCATCAAAAACTGAAGCCACTCGACCACCGCAGCTTTCATAATTGTACCTTCAGTAAATGTCAATAATTTTAAAAGAATAAATATAAAGCCAAAATTTAATTTTATGCATGAACCCGTTCACAAAACGTCACAAAACTCAGTTGATTAAAATTTCAATTTTCGATCACGCGCATCATATGGTCTGTTTACGTTTAAATTCTAAAATGCAATTTGTGTCGAGTGGCGCGGGGCGCGAACTCCATTAGAATTTATGATACATGTAGGGGCAGACAGTAATTAAAAGAGCCCACAGAGAGAAATAACATACCGAAATGTTACCAAGTTATGGCTACAGCGGCGGCGCTGTGTGCCGTGTTGGATCTCCGGCTCTCGTTTTAGAAAGGTTGCCCTAATTGTGTATTACAATAATTATTTGGTGGCCGAGTGGTTCGAGCAGTTGCCTGCGACGCAAAGGTCGCAAGTTCGAATCCCGACTGTACCAATGAGTTTTTCTGAACTTAAGTACAGTGATTAGTCACACCACGAGTTTTACGGTGAAGGAAAACATC